>ML437571.1:11888-57164 GCA_005239525.1 Nicotiana knightiana
GGAAAATTCTTTTTTCTCTTGGGTTATAAAATACCCCCCCCCCCCCCCCCACCTCTCTTATTTTAATTTTCTGTAACAAGTATTTTAGCCTATTTGTTAATATTATAAAAGATTTATAATCTAACCAATTTACTCTTCTTAATTTTTCTTACTATATGGATACACTAAGTGGGCGTTTGGACATAGGAATTGAAAAAATCCAAAAAAAAAAGCATTTCAAGTGAAAATGGTATTTGAAAATTAGAGTTGTGTTTTGACATGAATATAATTTGGAATTATTTTTGAAGTTTTTGTGAGTGTTCTGAGTAAAACTTTTGAAAAACAAAACTTTTTTAGAGTTTTAATTTTTGAAAATTAAAAAAATACATCTTCAAGT
The DNA here is from genome assembly GCA_005239525.1 of Nicotiana knightiana. Lineage (NCBI taxonomy): Eukaryota > Viridiplantae > Streptophyta > Magnoliopsida > Solanales > Solanaceae > Nicotiana > Nicotiana knightiana. Next base: position 12,265 of record ML437571.1, read on the forward strand.
GAAAATTGAAAATTTTACGGCCAAATCTTGATTTTGAAAAAAATGAAAAATTTTTGATCATTTTTTTATGTCCAACCGGGCTCTAAGATATCTTTTTTAAGAAATTCTTCTAGAATAAAAACTTCATTTTTCTTATTGGGCGTGGAAAACGACTATTGCTTTTATCTCAAGTATTCAACCATCATCTGCTTTGATAAAATAAAAAGCGATTAAATATTCTTAGTCTTATTTACCAAAATTATCTCTCTGTTATCAATTCTGTAAAGTCTTAGGAGTGGTTTGGTGGATGTATTAGAAAAAATAATACACTTTAGAAGGTATTTGTTGTTGTTTACTAGTTTTATATAATTAATTCGTGCAAGCGATCAAATATTTCCTTTTGTAAATCTAATTAGGATAATTTTAGAAATGTCATTCAGATTTGCCTTCCGAATACTAGCTTTTCATTTATTACCAGAAAAAAAAATACTAGCTTCTCATGAGCACAAAAGATTTATAATCTGACCAATTTACCAAAAGAATCTGTTGAACATTAATTTCACTATTCTGTTGAAGATCATGCGTCAAAAAAGAACTTTGATGAAATGTGATTTGTTCTATCTCCTTTGATGTATCTTCCTTTCAATTGAGCAATGTAAGCAACATTATCCTCATATAGTGTAGTTGGATTTCCATTTCTTTTATAGAAAAATCACACATTTCCTGAATATGCAGGGTCATTAATCTCAACCAATGTCACGACCCAACTCCCACCGGAGCCGCGACGACGCCTAACACTAATTGTCAGGCAAGCCAACAATCACATAATAGCTTAACATTTGAATAAACATGGTATAATAAACTCAATAGCGGAAATATTATAAATATCTGATACAAATAATTGAAATACCACTGTAACCACCCAAAAACTGGTGTCAACGAGTACATGGGCACTACTAAGTATTAAAACATAAACCAAATCCTTAGTACAATTGTCTGAGTTATAGAACAATACTGAAGAAAATAAAGGGGAAAAAGAGTCAAGGTCTGTGGACGTCATAGCAGCTACCTTGAAGTCTCCAAGCACTGGTACTAGCACGAATCTAGCCATCACCACGTCAAGATGCATCTGGATCTACACACAAAGTGCAGAGTGTAGTATGCGTATAATCGACCCCATACACTCAATAAGTAACAAAACTAATCTTGGGCTGAAAGTAGTGATGAGCTCAGAAGAAGACAGCCATAATCCAATATAATGACGACAAAAGTATGATGATGAAAATAACAATAAGTATCTCAAAGGAATTATCATAATCGGCTCGTTCATAATACAAAAATTTGGACATGCTTTCAAGTTTAACTATTAAAGGCCAACACTGATAAAAACATGTCAAATACAGCTAGCATCAGGAATGGTACATCTCGATGCCTACATGTCAAGTATGCATGTCAAATGAATAACTTACGGTGATATTCCCAAGTACTCTCACTCTCATCATACTCATTATGTCTGCCTCAAATGGCCACTTATTATATACACACAATCACTAAGCACTGTACAGGTGCCTGTCATCAATGCCCCTCACCAAAGCACGTGTATATATCACTGTGCTTGCCCTCACTACTAGTATGTCAGACTTCTAAAGGGCGGATCCTGTCCAAGGCTAATATAAAGCCAATAAGACTTGTTGTGGCGTGCAACCCGTTCCATAATAACACTCTCAACATGGCTCTACGGTCCACCTTAGTCATCAAGTCTCAAGGGTTCACAATCTCATATCACTCAACCCAACAACCCACACAAGGAACAACAATGATATTATGCGACGTAACCATGAATGGTGAAGAGAGACTGACATATGCTATGCAAATGAAGAACCATGACTGATTGTATAAATACAGTTAAACACATGTAACTCAAAATAACAGAAATAGACTCAATAGGTCTCAGCCGAGTAAGCATATAGCCTAAACATCATTTCTAACATGAATCACAGATCAATTGCTCTAACAAGTAGGAATTATATGGATAAAACAAGACTTGGTAGCAACATAGTACAAAAGAAAACTAGAATTATGATTACCACGGTGCACCCCCACACGCCTTCACCTAGCATGTGCGTCACCCCAACACAGCACAAATAACATGTTATCCAGGGATAATAACCCTCAATTCAAAGTTCAGAAATGTTACTTACCTCAAAATGCACAAATCAATACTCTAACAAGCCTATAATGACCCGACGGGTCATTTTGCTTTCTAGAACCCCGTTACCCTAAATAAGATTCCCCATACATCCTTTTACCAATTTATGACTTGGGGGATGGTTGGTTCGGGATTTGGAAGAGTTCGAGTTGAAATCAGAACACTTGGTTCCTTAAGTTGGCTTAAATGCTAAGTTTGACTTCGGTCAATATTTTGAGTAAACGACCTTGAAATCGGGATTCGACGCTTCCAATAAGTTCATGATTTCAGACTTGGGCGTATGTTCGGATCGGGTTTTAGATGACCCGGGAGCATTTTGGCGCTTAATAGTGAAAGTTAGTTCTTTGAAGGTTTTAAAAGTTCTTTAAATTTTGATTGGAGAAGGTTTTGGTGATATCGAGGTCCAAACAGAATTCTGAGATTGAGAATAGTTCCTTAATGTCATTTAAGACTTGAACACAAAATTTAGTGTCATTCCGATTCGTTTAAGTACGTTTCGGCTCATTGGAAGTAAATTAAAGAAATTGAAGTTCATAAGTTTGATTCAATCGGTTTTGGGGTGTGATTCTTAGTTTTAATGTTGTTTCGGGAATTCTGAGAGTTTGAGCAAGTCCATTTTATGATTTCAGACTTATGGGTATGTTCGGGTGGAGCCCCGAGGGCCCCGAGCATCGATCAGACGAGGCTCGAACCAAGTTGGGAGCTTGAAGCAATAACTGAAGCTCCCCAGATCTGTCATAATCGCACTTGCACTTGGCCAGCCGCAGGTGCAGGCACGCAGGTGTGAGACATGAGCCTCAGAAGCGAGAAATCGAGGGCAACCCAGGAACCGCAGATGCGGAAGATTGGGTGCACATGCGTGACCGCAGGTGCAAGAGTTGTGGTCGCAGGTGCGGCTAGGCTCGCAGAAGCGGCCCCTTCTGTCCGTAGATTCGGAGACTGGCCAGGTGAGGGAAATTCTCACCTGCGATGGCTTTTCCACAGGTCCGAGACCGCAGATGCGGCCAAGGCACCGCAGGTGCGAATGTCGTTGGTCAGCGAGGGGTCATTTAATACGGACTTAGGCCAATTTTATCACATTTTCTTCCACTCTTGGGAGATTTGAGAGCTTTTAAGGAGGGGATTTCGACCTAGCTTTGTAAGGTAAGTAATTTCTACTTAATGTGAATTTAATACATAGATTATGGGTAGATTTCAACATAAAAATTGGTAGAAATCATGGGTTTAGATGAAAAACCTAGTGTTTAATAAAAAATAAGATTTTACCACGAAAATAATTATGGAACATAGTAAAATCATATATTTATGTTCCTAAGGTTATGGGTAAAAACTTTCTTCGAAAAGTTTTGAAACCCCGGCATGTGGGTTCGGGGGTGAATTTTAGGAATCTTGCATTTTGTGTTGGGTAATCACTTTAATTGTGGGGATATGAACTTTTGAGCATAGGTTGATTAATTTATGTAATGTTTGACTAGTTTAGAGTCATTTGGCACCAAATTTGGAGGTTTGAGTACCTTATTTAACCGGGAAGTAGGCTTTGAGACGAGGTAAGTCTCCTTTCTAACATTGTAAGAGGGAATTAACCCCATAGGCGAATTAAATAAATGTGTGTACCTATTTGTGGGAGCTACGCACATACGAGGTGACGAGAGTCGGTACATAGCTACTATTATGCTATTGTCCGGGTAGTTTAGGACCCGTACCATGCTTTATTTGAAATGTTTGCGCCCTTACTTGCAAATCTAATTGCTTAAGTCATGTTAGAATCTGATAAAAGAATGGTAAAAGGTTAAATTCACTTACTTGAAGTTTGACTGGAATACTTGATTGTAAATGAGAAATTTGAGTTTTCTTTAAAAATATATGCTATTTGTGGAGCGGGCTGAATGCCTTGGTAACAGATAGATGCATCTATGGTTCGTGTTGTTCGACCCTCTGCAGTTCATAATTTAAATATTATGTTGGATCGGGTCGTACGACCTCGGCATAATTTTTACATGATAATTCTTTGGAACTCTCCATAATTGATATTGCTTAAATGTCTTGAAATGTAAGCTATTAAATGATAAAATTGAACTTGGAATTAATATTTGTGAAAGAAAAACTTATTATTTCCTCTTATTGAGCTTTCAGTATTATTGAAATTCATGCTTAGTATAATATTTTTAATATATTATTGTTAGCCCATAGCAAGTGTTAAAGTCGACCCTCGTTACTACTTCTTTGAGGTTAGACTGGATACTTACTGGGTATATATTGTTTATATACTCATACTACACTTCTGTACTTAATTGTACAGTATCTGAGGCAGGTACATCTGGTTACCCGTCCGGCGCGCATACTTGATCCTGGTTCGAGATTTCACGGTGAGGTGCCCCTTTTCAAGCCGTTCAACAGCATGCCAGCATCTCTCTTCTTGTTTTGTTGCTATCTATTCTATTTCAGGCAGTAGGATAGACATCTTTTGTATATTCTACTAGTTGCCCACATACTTGTGACACTAGATCTTGGCACACATTAGTAGACTAGTGACTTTTGGGTTTTGTTCCTATGGTTATAAATGTTTTTAACTTCTTTCATTTATTAACTTAAATCGGTTTCTTATCAAATCTTTTAAATTATGAAAAAATTTCTAGATGGGAAAACTCGTTAAAAATAGGAAATCACTAGGTTGTTCACTATTGGCTTGTCTAGCAACGCTGTTGGACGCCATCACGTCCTGACATTGAGTTGGGTTGTGACAAAGCCCTTCCCAAGCATATCGGTCTCCAAACGACTCGAATCTAGTCACAAACAACTTAATATCAACAAACAATGCCGTAGGAAACAACTTCAAACAATAAAGTTTCAATCTTTATAAAAAAAAAAGTTAACTCAAAAAGCAATCCTAGGCCCACACCTCAGAACCTGGTCAAATTCACAAATTCCAAACACCCATTACGATACGAGTCCAACCATACAAAAATCATCCAATTCCGACTCCAAATCAACATTCAAATCCTCAAGTTTCATTTTTGAAATGTTTGTACAAAATTCCTAATTTCTCTTTTTCAAATCCAAAAATTAATGATAAATACTAAGATAGAATCATGAATAGAACAAATCCGAGTGAAAGACACTTACCTTGATCCAAATAGTGAAAATCCCCTCCAACATTTTTCCAAAACCAAGCTCTACAACTCAAAATATGATATAATAACTCTAACCCTCGTAATGGGATTTAAAAGAGTCTGCCCAGTCATTCCTCTTCGCGAACGGGGAAGATGCCTCGTGTTCGCAAAGCACAAATCACACCAGCTGCCAAAACCTCGTACACTAACGCAAGAGCTTAGTCAGGAATGCGATGATCAACACCCTACAGCTACGCGATTGCGGTCCTAGTCTCTCGACCGTGAAGAACAAACGCATGCCACCCTTGGGCCTTACCTCCTTTATACGCGAACGCGTCACCTAGCTCGCATTCACGGTGAACAACCTACCCTAACCTTCACGACACGTCCCAAAACTCACGAATGCAATGCTCAATTTTCACCAACCACCAAATAACTCTACACGATCGCTATCCTCTCTTCGCGATCGCGAATAAGGAAAACAGATGCACAGGTTCAACAGTTATTCAAAGTTGAAAATGAAGCTAAACTTGATCCGAATAATACCCGAGGCCCCTTGGACCTAGTCCGAATATACCAACATATCCTAAAACACAATACGAACTTACTCAAAGCCTCAAATCACATCAAACAATATCAAAATCGCAAATTGCACATCTATTCAAGCTTGATGAACTAATGAACTTCAAACTTCTAAAACCAATGCCAAATCATATCAAATCAACTCCGAATGACCTCAAATTTTGCAAGCAAGTCCCAAATAACACAACGGACCTATCCTAACTCTCAAAACAAAAATCCAAACCCAATATCAATAAAGTCAACTCTCGATCAAATCTTTCAACCTTCCAAACCTCCAACTTTCCAACTTTCGCCAATTCTAGCCAAAATGACCTACGTACCTCTAAATCAATATTCAGACATAATCCTAAGTCCAAAATCACCATATGAAACTACTGGAACCATCAAAACAGGAGTTGTCTACAAAAATGTCAAAATCCGATCTACTTTGTCAACTTAAGCTTCCAACTTTGGGGCTAAGTGTCCCAATTTACTCCAAAACCTCCGCGAAACCAATCCAACCACCCCGAAAAGTCACATAAATAGAGGAATAGGTCTACAATACAAAGAATGAATGGACCGGTCGTTACATTCTCTCCCTCTTGAATAAACGTTCGTCCTCGAACGGGTCTAGAATCATACTTGGAGTCTCAAATAGGTGTGGATAGTTGCTCTGCATCTGGAACTCGGTCTACAAAGTAACCTCCTCAACTGGCTGGCCTCTCCATTTGACCTACACTGATGATATATTCTTTGACCTCAACTTCCGAACTTGCCGATACAAAATAACCACCGGCTCCACATCATAAGTAAAATCCCCATCTAACTGAACCTTGTTGCAGTCCAAAACGTGTGACAAATAACCATAATACTTCTAGAGCGTAGAAACATTAAACATAGGTGAACACCCAATAGACTAGGTGGCAATGCAAGCTTGTAGGCCACCTCTCCAGCTCTCTCAAGAACCTCAAAGGGATCAATATACCGAGGTCTTAACTTGTCCTTCTTCCCATATCTAATCACACCCTTCATGGGTGAAAGTCTAAGCAGAGCCTTTTCACCCACTATATAGCAATATCAATCTAAGGCCCCGTAAATTTTTGCTGACGAATTTAAGGTTTTGTGGTGAGAGGTAGACTAATGGGTACAGACATTTTAGGTTGGAGGATGCACTGAGGAGTTGATGGAATTTTTTGCAGAAGGAGGCAATTCTGCGGTCAAGTTCTCACCTACAGAACTATTCCGCGGGCCGCATAACCATCGCGGAGTTGAGCAGAAAAATTGTTCAATTTTAAAGGTCGTTTTGCAGGACATTATGCGATCACATATCCATTTTGTGGTCTGTACTTCCGTCGCAGATTTAGCATGAATAATTTCAAAGGGTGATTCTGCAGTCCATTTCGTGGCTGCATAACTGGTCTGCGGATCGCAAACTTGTCCATGTCAGCCGATTTTTTGGGATCACTTTCGTGGGCTCATTTTGAGGTCAAAAATATGATATTTAGAGAAAATTGTGAGTATCTTAGAGAGAGAACGAGAAGACGTTGCAATTCTAATCATAAATTCTTGCCCAATCTTGAAGATTCAAGGGAATCACTCACTAGGCCATCATCTATCCGGGTAAGTCCTTCTCCTAAGTTTACTTGCAAGAAGTTATGGGTCTAAGTATGTTATGGGGTTGTATAGGCCATCCATGTGCCAATAGAAAGTAGTATGTGGTGTTGTTGAACTATTTCGGGTAGTTTCCTGTTGAAATTGGTTGGAGGAAGGGATTACCTGTCACGACCCCGAAACCCAGACCGGCCGTGATGGCGCCTATCGTGGAACTAGGCTAGCCAATAACCACATAGTTACAATTTCTTTCAGAATCCCAATCCAAATTTCGAGCATTTCATAAAATATACAGAGTTTACTAGATAAAGTAGGCCAATAAACAGTGCCACCAACCCCAAAACCCGGAGCCAACATGTCATGAGCATCTAAGAAAAGTAAGCCAAGGTATACTATTATAATACAAAGCCTCCGAATAAATAGCTAGATACAACAAGATGGGAAAACAGAGATGCTGCAGATGCTGAACAACTACCTCTATATCCCGCAATCCGGCTCCGCACGGAAAAGATAGCTAATGCTCGGTATCTGCACCTGAATCTGCGCACCAGGGGTGCAGGGACTAATGTGAGTACGCCTACTCAGTAGTAATGAAAATAAATCAAGTCCAAGTGACAAGAAATCACATAGAAATCAATGTCATCAATTCACAATATGCACAGCCTTTCTTTCCAACAGTATAAACATAGATATATGAAATCATCATGCCTTAAAACCAACTTCAGAAAAGTCTTTGAAGAATGCATATTTTAACAACTTCAAACTGAAAGATTTAGTATGAAAATGAAATGAATCATATAGAAGCCCCTCGGGCAAAACATATTTCATAAGCTCAAAGTGAAAGTAGTAAAACCATAAGTAGCCCCTTGGGCAAAAACATGTATCATAATCAGCCCCTCGGGCATGCCTCACAGTCACTCATAATCAGTCGCTCAACACCTCAAAGTCACTCATGCCTCCCAATCACTCGTCACTCGGCACTCTGTGTGCTCACTGGGTGTGTGTGCAAACTCCGGAGGGGCTCCTTAAGCCCAAGCGCTAATATCAAGCCACCTCGTGGCATATTATATCCTCATAATCAGGCCCTCGGCCTCACTCAACAGAACAACTCAAAAAGCCCCTCGGGCGAATCAGTAAAACAGGGTACTCGACCCAAAACATCATTTTTTTTAAAAATCTCAAAGTAGTGTAAATCAGGCTGAGTTTCGAAAACAGTAAGCATAATGTGCCTGAATGAAATCATCAACCAATAGTGAGGAAAAATAGCAGTAAAAACGCCCCAAGGGGTCTAAACAGATCGGCACGAGGCCCAAAACACGACTTATAGCCCAAATATTTCAACAATATTTAGAACATAATTTAACATAAGGTTTTCAGTAAAATATGCAACTCATTAGTCGCCTGCGGAGAGGACCTAGTCCAATCCAAAATTCAGTGCGCGCCACATACTCGTCATCCGACATGTGCGCCATTCTAAAATCAGTAAGAAATACGTAGTCCGGGGTTTCATACCCTCAGGACAATATTTATAACCATTACTTACCTCCACCTGGCCACAACACTAGTCCGCTATGCTCTTGCCTCTCAAATTCGCTCTGGATTTCTCCGAATCTAGCCAAAACCAGTTTAACATCATTAATATATACCAAAGGAACTCAACCCAATCGAAAACTATCAAATTATACAAGAATCTCGAAATTCGGCCAAACCCGAGCCCCGGGTCCACGTCTTAGAATTTGATAAAATTTGCATCACTAGAATCCTCGTTCCCTTATGAGTCTACCCATACCAAGTTTACCAAAATCCGACCTCAATTTCCCACTCAAAACACCGAAAGAATTTTCCAATTTTTCCGAACTTTTCTACTTTAATTCCTCAAGTTGCGTGGTGAAAATCAAGACAAATTCATGAAATTGAACCAAACATGATTGAAGAACACTTACCACAAGAACCCCACTGAAATACTCGTCCAAAATGTCCTTCCCTCGAGCTCTCTAATGGAAAAACAAGTTATGGCCAAGAACCCCCGAAATACAACTTAAAAATTGTTTGCCCAGGCCTCTTTCTTCACTGCGATCGCGGAAGCTCCCACGCGATCGCGAAGAGCAAATCTGCTGCCCCATCAAATTGTACTACGCGATCGCAGACATCCACATGCGATTGTGATTCAGCAGGACATAAACCCATGCGATCGTAAACCACTCGACGCGATCGCGAAGAACAACGGCTCAGCCCACTCACGCCCCTTGAACTCTATGCGAAAGCGAACAACACCACGCGATAGCACTGCACAACAACCTCACACTCACGCGATCGAGACCTCCACCATGCGATCACATATAACAAAAATCCTTCCATCCCCAGCTAGGTCTACGCAATCGCAAACACCCTCCCGCGATCGCGTAGAAGGAAACCAGAAACTCACACCAGCAAAAATCTGCCCAATTTTTAAGCCAAGAGTCGGTCCGTTAACCACCCGAAACACACCTGAGGCCCTCGGGACCTCAACCAAACATACCAACATATCCCATAACATCATTCAAACTTATTCGAGCCTTCGAAACACCAAAACAATGCAAAAACACAAAAATCACATCAAATTCAAGCCTATGACCTTTGAAACTTCCAAATTTCGCCAACTACGCCGAAACCAACCGAAACACCTCCGATTGACCTGAAATTTTGCAGACATATCCAAAATGACATTACGAACCTGTTCCAACTTCCGAAATTCCATTCCTGCCCTGATAGCCTATTTTCCACTGCCGACCGGAAATCGCCAAAAACTAACTTTCGCCAATTCAAGCCTTACTCTACACCAGACATCAAAACTTCATTCCGAACATAATCCTAAGTCCCAAATCACTTAACGAAGCTATCCGAGCCATAAAATCTGCATTCCGAGGTCGTTCACCAATAAGTCAACTCTCAGTTGACTTTCTCAACTATTAGGCTACTTTGAGAGACTAAATGCCTCAATTCTCACTATGACCACTCCAGACCCAAACCAACTGACCCAACACAACAAAAATAGGCTAGAAATATATGACAAATGCAGAAATGGGGGAAACGGGGTAAATGTCACGGAACGACTGGTCGGGTCGTTACATCCTCCCCCTCTTAAACAAATGTTCATCCTCGAACGAGTCTAGAAACATACCTGGAGTCTCGAATAAGTGAGGCCATGTGTCCCGCATCTCCCGCTTGGTATCCCAGGTGACATCCTCCATCGACTGCCCTCTCCATTGAACCTTCACTAAAACGATATCTTTAGACCTCAGCTTCCTGACCTGTCGACCCAAAATAGCCAATGGCTCTATCTCATATGACATATCACCCTCGGGCTGAACCGTGTTGAAGTCCAAAACATGAAACGAGTCACCAACATACTTCCAGAGTATCGAAACATGGAATACCGGATGAATACTCGATAAACTGGGAGGCATAGCAAGCCTATGAGCCACCTCCACAACCCTCTGAAGCACCTCAAATGGCCCAATGAACCTGGGACTCAGCTTCCCCCTCTTCCCGAATCTCATAACACCCTTCATGGGCGACACCTTCAGCAACACCTTATTCCTAACCATGAAAGACACATCTCGGACCTTCCGGTCCGTATAACTCTTCTTCCTAGACTACGCCGTGCGAAGCCGCTCCTGAATCAACTTTGCCTTACCCAATGCATCTTTAACCAAGTTTGTGCCTAATAGCCTAGCCTTTCCCAGCTCAAACCAACCAACCGGAGATCTGCACCTCCTATCAAATAAAGCCTCATACGGAGCCATCTGGATACTCGACTGATAGTTGTTGTTATATGAAAACTCCGCTAGTGGCAGAAACTGGTCCCATGAACCACCAAAGTCAATCACACAAGCACGTAACATATCTTCCAAAATATGAATGGTACGCTCCGACACCCATCGTTCTAAGGATGAAACGTTGTGCTCAACTCAACCTGAGTACCTAACTCTCTCTGCATGGCTCTCCAAAACTGAGATGTGAACTGAGTACCTTTGTCGGAAATGATAGAAACTGGAACCCCATACAATCGGACAATCTCCCTGATATAAATCTCAGCTAACCTCTCCGAAGAATAAGTATTACCAACAGGAATGAAGTGCACAGACTTGGTCAGCCGATCCACAATAACCCATATAACATCAAACCTCCTCGAAGACCGTGGGAGTCTAACTGCGAAGTCCATGGTGATCCGCTCCCACTTCCACTCCAGAATATCAAACCTCTGAAGGAATCCACTTGGTCTCTAGTGCTCATACTTGACCTGCTGACAGTTGAGACACCGATCCACAAACTCCACAATATCCTTCTTCATCCTCCTCCACCAATAGTGCTGCCTCAAATCCTGATACATCTTCGCGGCACCCGGATGGATGAAATACCGCGAACTATGAGCCTCTGCTAGAATCAAATCTTGAAGCCCATCTACATTGGGCACGCAAATCCGGCCATGAATCCTCATGACCCCATCATCACCAATAACCACATCTCTGGCATCACCGCGACGGACACTGTCCTGAAGAACAAGCAAATGTGGATCATCATACTGGCGCGCTCTAATCTGATCGTAAAGAGAAGACCTGGAGGCTACACAAGCCAACACCCGCGGGGGCTCTGATAGATCCAATATCTCCAATCGAACCGCTAAGGCCTGAACATCAAGGGCTAATGGACGCTATGCTACTGAAGGTAGGCTAGACTCCCCAAACTCTCTACTCTGCGACTCAGGGCATCAGCCACTATGCCTTCCCCGGATGATATAAGATAGTGAGTTCATAATCCTTGAGAAGCTCCAACCACTTCCTCTGATGCAAATTCAAGTCCTTTTGCCTCAGCAGATACTGAAAACTGCGATGATCAGTGAAAATCTCACACTGCACTCCATACAAATAATGCCGCCAAATCTTCAAGGCATGAACAATGGCAGCCAACTCAAGATCTTGCACTGGATAATTCTTCTCGTGCACCTTCAAATGTCTAGACGCGTAGTCAATCACCCTACCGTCCTGCATCAATACCGCTCCCAAACCCACTCTAGAAGCATCACAATAGACTGTGTAAGAACCCGAACCAGTAGGCAAAACTGGTACCGGAGCTGTGGTCAATGCTGACTTGAGCTTCTGAAAGCTCTCCTCACACTCATCAGACTATCTGAATGGAGCACCCTTCTGGGTCAATCTGGTCAAAGGCGAAGCAATAGAAGAGAATCCCTCCACAAAGCGAGGGTAATATCCTGCCAAACCAAGGAAATTCCTAATCTCTGTAGTTGGGGACGGTCTGGGATAACTCTGCACCGCCTCTATCTTCTTTAGATCAACCTGAATACCCTTACTAGACACCACGTGCCGCAAGAAAGCTACCGAACCAAGCCAAAACTCTCACTTGGAGAATTTCGCATAAAGCTTCTGCTCCCTCAACCTCTGTAACACAACTCTCAAATGCTGAGCATGCTCTTACTGGCTACGAGAATAAACCAGGATGTCGTCAATGAACACAATGACAAAGGAATTTAGGTAAGGCAGAAACACACTGTTCATCAATTGCATGAACGCAGCTGGGGCATTGGTCAACCCAAATGACATAACCAAGAACTCATATTGACCATATATGGTCCTGAAAGCAGTCTTCGGAATGTCAGAATCCCGAATCTTCAACTGATGATACCCAGATCTCAAGTCAATCTTGGAAAACACTCTGGCTCCTTGAAGCTGGTCAAACAAATCATCAATGTGGGGAAGGGATACCGGTTCTTCACCATAACCCTGTTCAACTGCCGATAATCAATACACGTACGCATGGACCCATCCTTTTTCTTCACGAACAATATCTGTGCACCCCAAGGTGACACACTAGGCCGAATGAACCCATTATCCAGGAGTTCCTGAAGCTGCTCCTTCAATTGCTTTAGCTCCGCTGGTGCCATACGATAAGGTTGAATAGGAATAGGCTGGGTTCCTTACACCAAGTCAATACCAAAATCAATATCCCTGTCAGGTGGCATGCCTGATAGGTCTACAGGAAACGCATCCGAAAAGTCACGGACCACAGGGACTGAATCAATAGAGGGAGTCTCACCACTGACATCCCTCACAAAGGCCAAATAAGACAAACACCCTTTCTCAACCATGCGATGAGCCTTCAGGTAGGAAATCACCCTGCTAGGCATATACATCGAGGAACCTCTCCACTCAACCCTCATACACCCTTGCATAGCTAAGGTCACGGTCTTAGCATGACAATCAAGAACAACATGGCACGGAGATAACCAATCCAGGCCCAATATCACATCAAAATCGACCATGCTGAGTAACAGTAGGTCCACTCGGGTCAAATAAGGCCAAGGCATCTCGGTAACAGATTGAGACAATAACTGCGATCACGGCATCCGAGGCCATAACATCTGGCCTGGCTGGAAATGCATACATGCGAGCTTGAACTCCCCCTCTAGGGTGGCCTCTGGCTGATTGACTACCACCCCTGGCTGCTTGGGCGGGTGGTGAAGTAACTGGAGCTGAAGCCGAGGGCAGGCCCCTCTTCTGAGAAGATCCATCGGAACAGCGGGGACACTACCTCTACACGTTCCCGAACTCTCCACACTCAAAGCAACTCCCTGGAGCTGGAGGCGGGGACTGATAGAAACCCCTAGCACCCAAACGGCCACTGGAAGACTCATTCATAGAAGAACTCTGAGCTGGGGGTGCTTGAGCTGCACTCTGAGCTGGAGGGCACCAAATGAAGTACGGCCTAACTGAGAACCACGGGGACCATCCCCCGAAGATGCACCACTATATGCTGCGCGGCCTAACTGAGGAGGCCTGAATGAATGGCCCCTACCCTGCTGAAACTGCCCCCTGAAGGGAGCACCACTAGAACTGCTCGAACCACGAGGCTTCTTGGCCTCCCTCTCCTCCCGATCTTGGAGGCGAACAGAATCAATATCTGGAGCTCTGTGAACAACCTGCTCAAATGAAGCACCCGATACTCTCTCCCGAGTCATAAATAACCAAAGCTGATAATAAAGACCATCTACAAACCTCCTCACCCTTTCCCTATCAGCAGGGACAATCTCAGAAGCATGCCTAGCCAACTCGGAAAACCTCATCTCGTACTGAGTAACTAATAACTCTCCCTGGCGCAGCTGCTCAAACTGCCTGCGCTACTCCTCTCTGTGGGACTGAGGAACATACTTCTCCAAAAAGATTGTGGAGAACTGCTGCCAAGTAAGAGGTGCTGAACCAACCAGCGTACGCCTCTCGAAGGACTCCCACCAAGTAAAGGCAACACCCGCAAACTTAAATGTAACAAATGAGACCCTACTGGTCTCTAAAATACCCGCAATACGTAGTATCCTCTGGCACTTATCTAGAAACCCCTGGGTATCCTCGGCCTCTGTACCGCTGAAAGTCGGAGGCTGAAGTCTGCTAAACCTCTCCAACCTGCGCTGCTCGTTCTCAGGCATAGCAGGGACCACATAATCTTGGACCGGAGCAGCTGGCTGAGTTGGGGATGCTCCCGGTGCCTGAATACCCGGTGCAGCCTGTTCAGGTGCCCGGGCAGCTGGAGTCTGATTGCCTCCCCCGGCCTGAGCTGTGGTGGCAGTAGAAGACATGGCGAATGCCTGAGCCAAACTGGTGCACGCTATCAATATATGAGATAGGGTCTTCTGAAGACCTGGAATAACCATAGGCGCTGCCGGTGCCTGAGCTTGTCCCGCTGGAACACCATCGGTGGGAACCTGATCCTGATCGATAGGGGGATCCTGTGGTACTGCCCCGACTGCTGCACGGGGTGGCCTCTACCTCTACCACGGCCTCGACCTCTCGCTGGTCTAGCTGGTGACTAGTCACTCTAATCGGTATTGCATGTCCTCACCATCTGTGAGAGAATGAAACAATGTAAGTTCAGATTTCAAGAATAAATAGATTAGCACAAAGGAGTTCAAGAAGATAGAAATGTTTCCTAAAAGTTCGGCAGCCTCTCGAAGATAAGTACAGACGTCTACGTACCGATCCACAAGACTCTACTAAACCTGCTCATGACCGTTGAGTCCTATGTAACCTAGGCTCTGATACCAAGCTGTCATGACTCTAAAACCCAGACCGGATGTGATGGCGCCTATCGTGGAACTAAGATAGCCAATAACCACATATTTACAATTTCTTTCAAAATCCCAATCCAAATTTCGAGCATTTCATAAAATATACAGAGTTTACTAGATTAAGTAAGCCAATAAATAGTGCCACCAACCCCAAAACCCAGATCCAACATGTCATGAGCCTCTAAGAAAAGTAAGCCAAGGTATACTATTATAATACAAAACCTCCAAATAAATAGCTAGATACAACAAGATGGGAAAACAGAGATGCTGCAGACGCTGAACAACTACATCTATATCCCGTAATGAAAATAAATCAAGTCTAAGTGGCAAGAAATCAAATAGAAATCAAGGTCATCAATTCACAATATGCACAACCTTTCTTTCCAACAGTATAAACATAGATATATGAAATTATCATGCCTTAAAACCAACTTCAGAAAAGTCCTTTGAAGAATACATATTTTTAACAACTTTAAACTGAAATATTTAGTATGAAAATGAAACGAATCATATAGAGGCCCCTCGGGCAAAACATATTTCATAAGCTCAGAGTGAAAGTAGTAAAACCATAAGTAGCCCCTCGGGCAAAAACATATATCATAATTAGCCCCTCGGGCATGCCTCACAGTCACTCATAATCAGTCGCTCAGCATCTCACAGTCACTAAGCACCTCACAGTCACTCAACACCTCACAATCACTCATGCCTCCCAGTCGCTCGTCACTCGGCACTCTGTGCGCTTACTGGGGTGTGTGCAGACTCCGGAGGGGCTCCTTCAGCCCGAGCGCTAATATCAAGCGACCTCGTGGTGTATCATATCCTGACAATCAGGCCCTCGGCCTCACTCATCAGAACCACTCAAAAAGCCCCTCTTGCGAATCAGTAAAACAGGGTACTCGACCCAAAACATCATTTTTTTAAATCTCAAAGTAGTGTAAATCAGGCTGAGTTTCGAAAACAGTAAGCACAATGTGGCTGAGTGAAATCATTAACAAATAGTGAGGAAAAACAGCAGTAAAAAGCCCCCAAGGGGTCTAAACAGATCAGCACGAGGCCCCAAACACGGCGTATAACCCAAATATTTCAACAATATTGAGAACATAATTTAACATAAGGTTTTGAGTAAAATATGCAACTCATTAGTCGCCTGCGGAGAAGACCTAGTCCAATCCAAAAATCAGTGCTCGCCACATACTCGTCATCCAACATGTGCGCCATTCTAAAATTAGTAAGAAATACGTAGTTCGGGGTTTCATACCCTCAGGACAAGATTTATAACCATTACTTACCTCCACCGGGCCACAACACTAGTACGCTATGCTCTTGCCTCTAAAATTGGCTCCTGATTGCTCCGAATCTAGCCAAAACCAGTTTAACATCATTAATATATACCAAAGGAACTCAACCCAATCGAAAACTATCCAATTATACAAGAATCTCGAAATTCGGCCAAACCCGAGCCCTGGGCCACGTCTCGGAATTCGATAAAATTTGCATCACTAGAATCCCTGTTCCCTTACGAGTCTTACCATACAAAATTTACCAAAATCCGACCTCAATTGCCCACTCAAAATACCAAAATAATTTTCCTATTTTTCCTCCCATTTTTCCCAACTTTTCTACTTTAATTCCTCAAATTGCATGGTGAAAATCAAGACAAATTCCTGAAATCGAACCAAAAATGATTGAAGAACACTTACCACAAGAACCCCACTGAAAAACTCGTCCAAAATGTACTTCCCCCAATCTCTCTAATGGAAAAACAAGGTATGGCCAAGAACCCTCGAAATAGAACTTAAAAACTATCTGCCCAGGCCTCTTTCTTCACTGCGATCGCGGACGCTCCCACGCGATTGCAAAGAAAAAATCTGCTGCCCATCAAATTACACTACACGATCGCAGACATCCACACCCGATCCTGATTCAGCAGGACATAAACCCACACGATTGCAAACCACTCTACGCGATCGTGAAGAACGACGGCTCAGCCTTACCACGCGCCCCTTCAACTCTATGCGAATGCGAACAACACCACTGATTGCACTGCACAACAACCTCACACTCACGCGATCGAGACCTCCACCATGCGATCTCATATTACAAAAACCCTGCCATCCTTAGCTAGGTCTACGCGATCGAAAACACCCTCCCGTGATCGCATAGAAGGAAACCAGAAACTCACACCAGCAAAAATCTGCCCAGTTTTTAAACCATGAGTTGGTC
The DNA here is from genome assembly GCA_005239525.1 of Nicotiana knightiana. Classification (NCBI taxonomy): domain Eukaryota; kingdom Viridiplantae; phylum Streptophyta; class Magnoliopsida; order Solanales; family Solanaceae; genus Nicotiana; species Nicotiana knightiana. The sequence goes on from ML437571.1 coordinate 30,074, forward strand.
CGTTAACCACCCGAAACACACCTGAGGCCCTCGGGACCTCAACCAAACATACCAACATATCCCATAACATTATTCAAACTTAGTCGAGCCTTCGAAATACCAAAAATAACGCAAAACACCAAAATCACATCAAATTCAAGCCTATGAACTTTGAACCTTTCAAATTTCGCCAACGACGTCGACACAAATTGAAACACCTCCGATTGACCCGAAATTTTGCAAAAATATCCAAAATGACATTACGAACCAGCTCCAACTTCCAGAATTCCATTCTGAGCCCGATAGCCTATTTTCCACTGCCGACCGGGAATCACCAAAAACTAACTTTCGCCAATTCAAGCCTAACTCTACACCGGACATCAAAACTTCATTCCGAACACACTCCTAAGTCCCAAATCACCTAACGAAGCTATCTGAGCTGTAAAATCCACATTCCAAGGTCGTTCACCCATAAGTAAACTCTTAGTTGACTTTATCAACTATTAGGCTACTTTGAGAGACTAAATGCCTCAATTCTCATCATGGCCACTCTAGACCCAAACCAACTGACCCAACACAAAAAAAACAGGCTAGAAATATATGACAAATGCAGAAATGGGGGAAATAGGGTAAATCTCACGGAATGACCGGCCTGGTCGTTACATTACCATAGTAGAGTTTTGTAGTTGATTTTGCATAGTAGGTATTTGACGAAATTCCCAAGAGATTTATATCATGAGAATACTTCTAATTATTATCTGATATTTTCTATCTTCCTATAAATCGATATTGCTAAGAGGATTCGGACATTGTAGTAATCTAAAGAAAGCTCTAGCAAGGTATGGTGGCTAAACTTCTCTCTTAGAATCGAATCGCATGATGTTCCCGTAATTTTCAAGTATGGTTGGACCAGGTTCCTTATTCCCATATTCCGAGTTGTTCCTAATAAATTAGATTATCCCAAGTAATCATTTTGTTGAAAGAGGCATATACTCAAAACGTGTTCCAATTGCTCCTATCTTATCATGATCTCTTTCGAGAATATGATCAAGAATGGTTTATGTATTAAAATGTTATGACTTCAATTCGTTTTTCCAATGAAGGTCTATTATGCTTAACTTTCCTAGTCTATTATGTTTAAATTGGAAAGAAAACTCAAACTGCCTAAGACTCATACTGCTCATATACATAATTGAGGTCTTGATTCCAAATGTCCTTAATTGTTGATAACCTATGATGATGTTTGGAAGTGAAAGAAGTGAGAGTGAGATATAAAAACATGGCCATGATTGTTGTAACTAGTGCATATAATATGAATTCATTCTTTAATCGTAAATCACCATGCTCTCCTTTATAAGTATTTTCAATGTGATTTGAGTTCTTACATACTCGTGAGTTGAAATTGTGTATTTCCCTTTTGGGAAAAAGTGTTTCAAGAATAAATGGTGTCTCACTCGTTTATGATTTTTAACTTGTGTTGCGATTGCAAGTCTTGTTGCTCCATACTTGGGAAAGAAATCCATTGAGTTTAAAGACATCATTACTAATTAATTTAAAGTCATGATTTTCGGGATATTTTATATGTTGATGTTCTTGATGATGATCCTTGAAAGTAAAGAAATAAAAGTATGGAATATGAGATATGGTCACTGTGCCTTGAGTGAAGAATCATAAGAATGGACAAGAGAGCCAATAAAATAATGAGGCCGTGAGTGGTTGAAAGTACTAATGGAGCTATAATGGTATGAAAGGTTGTGAGATGAATTTTTTTGTATTCCTGTTTCATTTTTGTGCAAAACAAAACTGTTGTTGGGAGTATCATTAGCGAGCCGAGGAAGGGTGGGTTGTAACGGCTCACACCCGAAACTACACGTGCTGGTGCAGGAGTGGAGTGAGATATTTCCATTTAATTGGGATGAGATTATTTACCTAAAATGGGATGAGATTATTTACCTAAAATGGGATGAGATTGATGTTATGAATTGGAAGTCGAACTACATAGCATATGTGGGGAGACGGCCTAGCTGATCGGTTGGGGATCGAATGCCACGCCACGTGGCGCGCATGGTGGTTCCTACTCTTGGTATCACCTTTTATTTCGTATCATCATGTCAATCCACATTTATCATGGAAAGATGGCTCAACCGATCGAGTTTGTGATCGGACTCCATGCCTCGTGTATGGGGTGATGATCAGATGCTAATGATCTCCCAACCAAAAATGTTAATTTCATATTTATAGAATTGTTATGTTTTAACTTGGCATTTGGATATCATTGGTTGTTACTTGCTATTTTTATGATTATTCCCTTGTTATATTTCCATTCTATTTCATGGGAGGTCTTTTAACTTCACATACTAGTACTATTCCATATGTACTAACGTCCCTTTTGTTGGGAGCGCTGCATCTTTAATGGATGTAGGTGGTTCATCAGCGGACAACTTTAATCCTCGTTAGCAGTTACCCTCTACTCAGCAGGTTTTGATGAGCCCTATTCTGTTCTGGGCCTTACGCCTCTTGAAGTTATACATTGTGTTTTGAGGTATAGCCAAGGCCTTGTCGCTAGAACTTCCATAATACTCTTATGTTATACTTAGAGGCTCCGTAGACATGTTGTGGGTCGTGTTCGATGTTGGGTAATAAACTAGAAGTATTGGGATTTGGAAAACATGTTTTCCCTCGTAACTATGAACTTGTAATATTTTGGAATATCGTAAATGTATCTCTTTTGAGTAATGGAAAAAGAATGTGGAACACTTTACTCTTCTCATATTTATCTCTTGTTACTGATTCTTTTATTGTTAATGGGCAAGGTTGGGTAGTGTCACGAGCCAATTTAGGATCATCACCGGCGCTTAGGAGCAAGTGCTCCCAAGTAAGCCTCATCGATAATTTACACAAAATCGGACAGAGTATCCCCTGTTTTAGGACTATCCAAAATAAACATGTCTTAGAAATAAACAACACAACCAACCTATATCGACCAAACAAGTTTTAATCCTCATTCACGAAATATTTCTAACACAATAGTACTAACTTCATCTCCCAGTATACAATAAGAAAGTCTCATACGAATCACAAGTCTATATCAACAAAAGAATAATTATGGCACTCATAAAAATGACTATGGAGCGACTCTAAGAGTTCCAAGAAAGAGACTATAACAAATAAATAACAATCTTTGCCCACGCGAATAAATGCGGGGCTCACTAGGAACTGCCAACTCGTGTACTCTAATTAACGGAATCCTTGCCTGCTTCTACTACTGCCTCTGCAAAAATAATAGCGGGGACTAAGTCGCTAGCTTAGTGAGTAATAATACTTAACCACAACTGTTTTTAATAGAGGACAAGTCAGGAAACTTGTATATTAATCACAAAATAAAATGCCCTTTTTAAAACAATAATAATAAACAGTCTAATAATCTGTTTCCTGTAACAAAATCAACTTTACAATTCATTAATAAACGCGGTAAATATGCAAATCTTTATATTTGGGAGGTTTCCAGAAAAGGATCATGTAATATGTATCACTGTGGGAACCCTTTGTAAGAGGAGTCAAATATAACTGTAGGTCCCTACTCGAGGGAAAACTGTAACTGTATGCTAGTTCTACCTTCCCACTAGCGAGGGCTCTAACGGTACTCGGTAATCGGTAAATACAAGGTGCATCAAGTCAACGAACCTGCCTTTAGCTACGAGATCATTTAAAGTCTCCTTCCATTCATAATTTTCTTTGTAAATAGTAAATCTTCACATGGAAGCATTTTCAAAAGAGTACAGGGCATTTTAATTTTTTATCAAATCATGTAATCCAATTTCGGTAACGGTAATCATATCTCTAGTAATAGTAAAACATGTCTAGTAACAGTGAGAATATTTTAAATAATTGTAAACATCTCAAGTAAACTATTCAGTAACATATCAACTAAAAGACTTGTCCCACATGCAATTTCAAACATTCGGTAACACATTTTATTTTCAAAATAATGTATAAATCATGCAAGTTATGAAAGCACAAATTACGGTAAGATTACTACTCACAGTACTCGTGTCGAAATACTAAACTCGTCGCCTTGAGCGATCTGTACGACTTTCTTGAATCAATCTATAATCACATCAATATCAATATTGTGTTAATTTTTTTGTTTAAGCTAAATCATAGCTAAATTTAGATGTCAAATCCTTAGAGTTTTATGTTATACCATCAATTCGCTGAATTATATTTATCCATGCTATGAGTAATTCAACTAGTCTATAATCTATCACTTTCAAACTACTCGTATATCTATTTTTCAATTTTCTTTTACCCAAATTATGCCAGGTATGTGTATATATCTAAATCATATAGGATTACTATCGACAATACTTTTCGTACCTAACAAAATTATATACACCTAGAAGATAATCTTAAGCAAGTGAAGTAAGAAAGTTAATGCCTTGAACATATTGCCTTTGTTTCTATGTATGTTCCCATATTTAATTCATATTACTACATACAAAGACATTAAGAATTTATTTAAAAAAAATAAAAATAAATCTTCATTACAAAGTGTTCTACAGGCACCCATGATTCTTCCACAAAGTGCTATGAATTAAGGGAAGCATTACTTAATCTTTTGTTGTTTCTAGCTATGTTAGTCAATCTCACTATATAAATCAAATGATTAAATTTATATACTCTCATATTAGTAAAATAAAATATAAGAATATTATATTAACTATTTTCCAAAGTTTGGTTCCAACCTCTTTCTTCTTCTTCTTCTTCTTCTTCTTCTTTACTTAATCTTTTGTTGTTTCTAGCTATGTTAGTCAATCTCACTATATAAATCAAATGATTAAATTTATATACTCTCATATTAGTAAAATAAAATATAAGAATATTATATTAACTATTTTCCAAAGTTTGGTTCCAACCTCTTTCTTCTTCTTCTTCTTCTTCTTCTTTGTGTTTTTTTGCATCTATTGCAGAAAGTTTGGTTCCAATATTTTTCTTCTTCTTATTCTTCTTCTTCTTCTTCTTCTTCTTCTTCTTCTTCTTCTTATTATTATTATTATTATTATTATTATTATTATTATTATTATTATTATTATTATGCGTCTTCTTCTTCTTTTTCCCTTCTCTGCATTTTTTACTTCTATTGCAGCAACAACGCTTCTTTCCCTTCCCCCCAATTCCCTTTTATTTCTTTTGGTTCACGTGGCTTTTCCCTTTTTTAAAATTGATTAGGTTTTCCTTTTTTTCCTTTTCTTGTATTTTTTTTGTTATGTTAAAAGACCAACATACCCTAACTTAAACATGGTTCATTACATGTAGAAGGCATCTAGAAGGCTTGCTTAAACGGGGTATCTCGGCTGAGCATCGGTTGCGCTCACCGAGATCAGGGCGTGACAAACTTGGTTCAGAGCCTAATATTTTAAAGTTTCATAGGATGTCTCATAGTCGTGTCTTATAGAGTCCTTCTTATCAGTGTGTTGTCGATCACATCTATAATTAGGAGGCTACTCAGACATTTAGTAATGTCACCCTTCTTTGATACTCCATATCTTGCGATAGAGTTCAAGATTGGAAGCTAATATCCTCATCATGTCTCCTTTTCTAGATGAGTAAACCATGATTTTGAAGCAGCAAGGAGGGAGTGACCCCGCCATTGAATCTGGGGGAGATTCCACAAGAGTTCGTTATGGGAATGGGTCGAGCCATGGAGGGATTGGAAGAACTAGTTTATAGGGGAAGTGTCCTTGTTACTATCAATATCACCGTGCCACCGGATCATGTGGTAAGAGAACCAAAGAAACGAAAGAGAGTTGTTGGTAACAATAAGCCAGATTGTTTGATTTGTAAGAAGCGCCACTTGGGGACATGTTGGATGACTCTTGAAATATGTTATGGTTGTAGAAAGAGGGGGAACAAGAAGAATAAATTCCCTAGGTTGGGTACACCTATCCCCGTCTGGCCGATATATGGGAAGGTCCATTTGGCATCGTGTCATGAGTATGCTAAGGAGCGTGTAAGGGGTGGAAGGATTGGGAAATTCCAAAGGCCCACACTACAAACCGGTGCAGAGATTGTTACTCACGCCATGAGGTCCTGGAGGAAGGATACGAGAAATGCATATGATGGATGCAAAAAGGGTAAATATCAGGTCAGTGGGGCGAGTCAGTTTTACGGACCTCATCCCGTTGCATGAACTGTAGGAAATGTCATTCGAGGGTATGTCACTATGGTACCAATGTCAGTTATGGATGTGGAGTCGAGGGGCATCAATTAAGGCACTGCCTTGTCAACCTAAAATCACCAAGTAAGTCACTCCTTGCTACATGATTATGAACACCACAAAATTCTCAATGTTGTATATGTACATCTATATTGAAGAGCCTACCTAAATATGGTCTTAACAAGAAACTGAATCACAAAATATTGCATGTATCTACTCTTTGAACGAGATGAATTATGCATGAAGCCTCCTTATAACAATTCTCTTACTTAGAATCTCTTGAGGAATTGAGTTCTATAATTATTTCCTTGAAATGAAATAACCCTAGGTTAATACTTCCCACTTGCTTCCCCAAATTCTCAATGAAGGATTATACTTGATGGATTTCTTATAGAACCTTCTGATTCAAATCGATAACATCTGCTCACTTGTGCATGCACCATCGTAATGTTTACCTACAGGGTATCGAATCTAATGTAAAGCAACCTAGTGGTTGAGATCTTTCTTGAGCCACACTCTCTCTCCTATTCATGTGGCTCACACAATTCGAACAATCACTTTACTCCCGTTGTGAAAATTATCATAAACCCTTTTCACTGTCTACTATCTTAAGAGCATATCTAAGCACCTATCATGTGTGTACATGTCAATTGAAATAGTCACTTGTCCACATAAAGTTTCTCGGAAATTTGAGATATTCACAAATTCGTCATAGGAAGATCTCTTGTTTGCCCATCTCAGTATAACTTTCAATCCACCTAAATCATACCTCAGTGAGTAACTCACCTCGTTCCTAGAATTGTAGCAGCTCATGACGTGGCCGGGTATTGCAACTTGAGAGTTGCTATAGCAAAAAAGTGTCTAGTTCATAACAAGTGTTCATTTTCTCTTTAGACCTCTACAATGTGTTCTGACTGTGTTCCTTCGTTAGTAAATTCATCGTGCGAGATTCCTGACACTTATTGGATAACCATGAGAGATCGCATCCTTCCATATGTTTATGTAACACTTCCTTTCTTATAATGATCCTTAATAGGCTCTCCGTCAAGACCGAATGAACTTTTGGGGTTATCATAACATCATGTATGCTTCTCATGTTTTTCCCATCATTTATTAGCATCTGAGTACTTTTCAAGTCACTGGAATCGTGGAGAACTCATTATGAACATTCACAAACCTTCCATGATTATTCTATAGTGCCTCCCTGGGTTCCGTTATCTCTAAACACTTGACTTCTAGAATCATTTACTATGCCATTGTCATGAGATGAGAGTTTACTATCTTTAGTATTCCACATCACTGGGTGGATGGGAGTTTTATTTGCCTTTCTCCCCGGAGCATCATATTAACCATTAGAACCTCTCTAACCAATGCATGATTTAATCCCAATACTTTAAGATGTCTTGGCTACATGGTTTCACTCGTGTATGATTGAAGTTAAGTAGCCTTGCCGTGACCTTTTACCTCCCCACTACAGATGGACGTTTCAAATTTTGGAACATATGATGAGAATATTTATTTGAAAGACAAGTTTAGCGCATCTCTAGACCTCTCATATAGGATCAACTATCAGGAATGGTTAAGCTGCCAGAATAATAATAATCTCACAAGTGATCAACCTCTTTTTCAACCTAGTGGGTTTGGAGCGTAGCCTAATTGTGTCAAATACTGTTAAGAGCGTAACACAACTTCATGTATTTCTTAAAAACTCTATGACATTCGTGGTGCAAAATTTTCTCATTTCGAGTTAACTGATTTTCCCTACACTCAACAAGGCAACAGGTGTTACGTACTTGGCTATTTCTCCTTATGGCTTATTATTGTTGAACAAGGCACATATGTAATGAAACATTTGTTACTATACGTTTCATAACCCATCGTCTTCTAAGAATAACTGATGCTAACATCTTTATCATCGCGATCATACCTGTCAAGCCCCGAACCTGGGCTGGACGTAACACGGCACCCGGTGCCTAACTACTGTGATCGAGTGAACCAACTGGCTGACTGGATCAGCATGTGATATCATAATATACAAAATGCTGAAGATAAAATAACACATGCTGATATACTGAAAGTCTGAATGGTATAAATTAAAGTGTGAAAACACTAATACAAGTGTGAAACATATGTGTAGTCAACATTGCTTAACATGAAAAACATGTGAGTCTTTATAACTGTTACTCAACTATGAAGCCTCTAATGAAGTACTGAAAACACTAACTGTCTGAAAATACTAAAGGCTGTAAGGTAACTATAATGACCCAAAAGAACTGGGTCTCACCAATTAGCTAGTATGATAATCCTAGCGCTCTGAATCATCAACTTAAAAATTGTTACCTTCATCATGAGATGCAGGCCCCGGGCAAAAGGGACGTCCGTGCATTTGAATTGCACTAGTATGTAAAATAATTGAAATAAAGAACTATAACTGCTGAAATGAAAACTGAGCTGATAACTGAGAACTAATAATAGAAAACCGAAATGATAACTGCTAAAACTGAAACTGAAATGATAACTGATAACTAGTAACTAAAATGATAACTGATAATTGATAACGGAAATGATATCTATTGAAAGTGAAACTGATAATTGATAACTGATAACTGAACAGAACAAAGGAAGTAATGCCACGACCACAATTCCTAAACCGGCTGTGATGGCGCCTATCGTGGAACTAGGCTAGCCAACAATCACATAATTACAGTTTCTTTTTAAAATCCCAACCATTTTTCAACATTTCATAAAGTATATAAAATTACTGAATTCATTAGGTAAAATAAACAGCTAAATAGTCTAAACCATCCCCAAAATTCGGAGTCAACATGTCATGAGCATCTAAGAAATATACCAACAAGTCTACTATTATAATACAAAACCTCCGAACGAATAAATATTATATAACAAAAGAAGGGAAAACAGAGATGCTGCGGAGGCTGAACATCTACCTCTATATCCTGAACTCCAGCTCCGCACCGAATAGATGGCTAACGCTCGGTATCTGCACCTGAATCTGCACACAGGGGTGCAGGGAGTAATGTGAGTATGCCAACTCAGTAGTAATGAGAGTAAATCAAGTCTAAGTGGAAAGAAACACATAAGAATCAAAATCATAAATTCACAATATGCACAGCCTATCTTTCCAACAGTATATACATAGATATATGAAATCATCATGCCTTAAAACCAACTTCCGAAAAATCCTTTGAAAAATATGTTTTCCAACAATTTCAGAAATAAAAATAACCGAAAGATTTAGTGTAAAAATGAAATAAATCATAAGTATCCCCTCGGGAAAAAACATGAATCATAAATTGCCCCTTCGGGCAAAACATCACTCAGCACCTCACAGCCACTCAGTATCAGCCCCTCGGGCAACCTCACTATAACTCATTCCTCCCAATCACTCATCACTCGCCACTCGGAACTCAGCACTCAGTAGGTACCTGCGCTTACTGGGGGTATGTACAGACTCCGGAGGGGCTCCTTCAGCCCAAGCGCTAATATCAAGCCACCTCGTAGCATATCATATCCTCACAAATCAGGCCCTCGCCCTAACTCAGTCAGAACCTCTCAAAATCCCCTCTGGCATATCAGTAAAACGGGGTGCTCGACCCAAAACATCATTTTATATCTTCAAAATAGAGTAAATAAGGCTGAGTTTCGAAAACAGTTAAGCACAATATGACTGAGTGTAATCATAAATCAACAGTAAGGAAATAGCAGTAAAAGCCCCCAAAGGGTCTAAAACAAGTCGGCACGAGACCCCAAACATGGCTTATAGCCCAAATATAGCAATAGTCTTTAGAACACAATTTAACATATGATTTAGAGTAAATACGCAACTCTATAGTTGCCGCAGAGAGGACCAAGTCCAATCCAAAAATCAGTGCACGCCACATATTCGGCATCCGACATGTGCGCCATTTTAAAAACAATGAGAAATATGAAGTCCGGGGTTTTATACCCATAGGACAAGATTTATAACCATTACTTACCTCTACCGGGCCACAACTCTAATCTGCGATGCTCTTGCCCTTAAAATTGGCTCCCGATTGCTCCGAATCTGACCAAAACTAGATCAACATCATCAATATATGCAAAGGAACACAACCTAATCGAAAACTATCAATTTATACAAAAATCTCAAAATTCGGCAAAACCTGAGCCACGGCCCATGTCTCGGAATTCGATAAATTTTACATCACTAGAATCCTCGTCCTCCCACGATTCTCTACGAACCAAGAACACTAAAATCGGACCACAATTGCGCACTCAAATCCTCAAAAGAAAATTCCAATTCCATGCACCCTTCTTCCCCAAATTTGGGTTTAATTTCAAAACTTTTCCGGTCTAATTACTTAGAAAACGACATATAAACGAGTTATGAAGTTGGAACCTTACCTCCAAGAGATCCCCCTTGATTTCTTCTTCAAATCCCTCTCAAATAGCTCTCAACTCGTTCAAAAATGGAGGAAAGAAATGAGCTAATCTCGCACAAATGGCCTTTAAAATATTCTGCCCAGCAATTAATTTCCTCAGTGCGATCGCGACTCTAGCCACGCGATCTCTGCACACCCCACACCACTCTACGAGATTTCACACCAACTCACATGATCGCATAGAACAAACGACCATCCCACACATGCGCCTCAGAACCTCTACGCGACCGCACCAACACCCACACGATCGCACTGCTTTACCTGACCAACCTATGCGATCGCAATCCTAGCCATGCGATCGCATAGAACAAAATGCCTGCCCCAATATTTTACTCTACACGATCGCAGATGAGTCCACGTGATGGCATTGAAGGATTCACTGCTGCTAAAACATCAGAAAACAACAGACTTCTTAAGACCAAAAAGTGCCAGTTTGAGCATCCGAAATACACCCGAGGTCCCCCGGACCTCAACAATTCCTACAAACACACCCCATAACATCATTAAAACTTAGCCGAGCCGTAGAAACACCAAAAACAACACGAAAACACCAAAATTACATCAATTTCAAATCTATGAAGTTTGAAACTTCTAAATTTCGCCAACGATGCCGAAACCAACCAAAACACCTCCAATTGACCTGAAATTTTGCACACATATCCAAAATGATATTATGAACCTGATCCAACTTCCAGAATCTCATTCCGACTCCGATAGCCTATTTTTCACTGCCAATCGGAAATGGCCAAAAACTAACTTTCGCCAATTCAAGCCTAATTCTACACCGGGCATCAAAACTTCATTACGAACACACTCCTAAGTCCCAAATCACCTAAAGAAGCTATCCGAGCTATAAAATCCGCACTCTGAGGTCGTTTACTAATAAGTCAACTCCCAGTTGACTTCTACAACTATTAAGCTAATTTAAGAGACTAAGTGTCTCAATTCTCACCACGACCACTCCGAACCCGAACCAACCAACCCAGCACAACATACATAGGCTAAGAAGCATATGATTAAGTAGAAACAGGGAAAATGGGGCTAATCTCATGGAACGACCGGCCGGGTCGTTACAAGTAAGAATATGAATACTCCCTCTTCTGAATGATGAACCACCTATTTATCTGAATATTAAACTACGACTTCAGGCGCAACATAAATATGCACAAGCTGCGGCCTCGGGACCAAATATGCACAAAGCATAATCTGCGGTCGTAGGCCCAAAGATACATAAAGCATAAACTGCAGCCTCAAGCCCAAAGATGCATAAATTATAAAATGCGACCTCAGGCCCAAATACAGGTGTTCAACATTATGGGATTTAAAAGTAGGAACTTACTGCAATACGTGATACCACTGAGTTACATGATACAAGAATAGTGAATAGGACGAGACTGAGACATGTATTCTTGAACTGATTATGAACACTCAAATTTCAATATTTTATGACATTTTGAGTAATCTAGACTGATACTCATGGGAATCAAAACCAAGTCTATATTGATTACGTGCTGAGCTGACAACATCCAGAATGAATGTCATGACTGAGTTATGAAGATAAATAATAAAAGTTCTGCAACTATTCGAGGAACTAGGCTTAACTATATTTCAGAGGCAATTAGTAACGTCGTAAAAGAAACGTAGTGTAGGAAGAATCATTAACATTCTAAAACATAGAAAGTTAGTCTCACATACCTTGACTTTGGTCATTTTAAGTGTATGACATTGTTCGTCGCCTCGCTCAACGATAATCTTTGTCAATATGTATCAAGAGGAACCAATATTAGCAGTAAGGCTCATGTTTTGGTCACTTAGGCAGTTTATCAAACACCTTATGAGCATAAAGCCTCATATCCCTTATTAATGGTGCTTTCTTCACCCAATTCTCATTCTACTACTTCTAGGTGATTCTATAATCCTATATATATGTAACTAACACTATTTCTCATTTACACAAATGATTATAACAATATTAAGTCAACAACCCAAAACCCCTAACATAGTTCATTTCATTCCCTTTATCAACCCATCTACTATTCTCTCAAAAACTCATCAATTCATATATTACTATATATGAAGAATTACCTTTTTGAAGTTCAATCCTCTTGAATTCCAGTTCTAGGGTTTCTTTTCTCAACAATGATGTCTTGATCAAATATCTAATGATTTGAAGGATTTCCCCATGTTAATAAAGTGTTTCATAATTGAAATTGACTTAGAATCCTCGCTAGAACTTACCTTGGATGATGGAGGGACCTTGGGGAAGTTGGGCTCTTGAGAGCTCCCCTTTCTAGAGAAAATGTACATGTTTGGGTTTGTAGGTAGCGTTTAAATAAGTGTACGCGTCCCAAATATTGAGGAGGAAATAAAAGTAGCTCGGATAAATGTCTTCGACGCGGGGCATCATCAGGGGTGCCAAAATAATTGTGCAAGGTGCCATTAGAGGCGCCAAAACTACAGTGCCTTGCAGTGTCAGTGGAGCTGAGGTTAATGCCCTAGAAATTTCTTTGCACTGTCTACAACCATGAGTTTTCATTGCCTTTTACTTTCTAAGGCTGTAAGACGAACCTCCTATAAACTTAGTCAATTCTATCAAATTTTATGCACCTCACTATCGGTTTTGATTCCAAAACAACTGTTTCCACCCATACTTATCCCGATAGGACTTCACATGTTGAATGGTCACATTAATACTGAGTTAATGCATCCCCAACTAATTCATATTTATGGAGTGTTACATTATCTCCCTCTTGGGATCATTCGTCCTCGAATGAATGTACTGATTGTAACTACAGCTAATTCTGGACCTTAACGGGACTGAGGGAAACATGTGAATGCTAAACCGTCATGAACACACGCATACTAAATTTAATGAATACATGATTACTGATGTGCTGAGATACTGAACTGAATAGCTACTGAGCTGAATGGCTACTGAACTGACTGAACAATAAGCTGACTAAATACTAAAAGACATGGAGATTATAATATAAGTTTTGAATGAGAATGATAACTACCTTTGACATTTCTCCAAAATACCTTCCAGCTAATAGAGCATACCACAAGCCTCACAGGGAATCATAATAGTCATAACATGAGACATATACGTTAATATTGGTCTGCCATGGATACATGAATACTAGATTGGCACGAATATTTGAGTACAAAATTGGCATGAGTATTGTTTACCTTGAAAATGGTAATTACAATTATTTTTGATTATGTGGTTCTAAAAATACGTGATCTATTTTAATACCAATTTTTTAAGCAGTAGATGCTGAGTATAAAGTGAGAAAAATGAAATAAGAGCGAAAGGAATGAGATTATGCAAACCGGGTAACGGAGAGACCAGTCTCGAGAGTGGTCGGAAAGGCCTCGAGGTCGAGCTTTAGAAGCTTGACTAGGGGCTATCGATAATAGTATAACAGTGTTGAAGGCCTTAAGAACGGACTATTTATGATAAATAACAAGAAATAAATAAAGAATAATTCAAGAACACAATAAATGAGAAGCAACAAATTAATGAAGCAATTGTAGAGAATGTTTTAGTTAGAGAGCAGATGATGTTCTTATTCTTGTATTGAATATCATATATCTTACAAAGAGACAAGGGTCCCCTTTATATATAAGGAGGAATCCCAACATAGTACATGTGTAATTAATGCAAAGAGATAGGGCTGGTACAGTCATTTAATGCCACAGTACGGGCTTGTACTATTTTGTGTATTTTGTCAGCTTTAACCACGTGCCCCTTGGGAATTTCCCTCCTTTCAATGATAACCTTTGATTTGTAGAGCCTCGAGGTTGAGGATCTTAGATATGTACTGCCTCGAGGTCGAGGACCTTCAATGTGCCCCCTTGATGCCAAAACTTTGAACCTTCGAACCTTTTGAGCGTCAAAATGACCGTAAAATTGGGCTCTCCGATTTTAGCCGTATACAAGTATCTATGTTCTGAATTGACATGAATGTTATAACATCATATATATATATATAATGTAAATGTAAATGTCGTGACATGAGATCTTATTACTAGAAACTTGAATGATATAACATGACACGTGAAATACTGGTGTATAACCACCAATTATGGCGGAGACTCTAGCCCATAAGCTACTTGACTAATCCTTCAAAGAATATTATATGCCTCCATGGATCTGGCACGGAGCTTTCCTTTCTACCCAAATCTTATAACACCTTTCATGGGCAAAACTTTCAGAAACACCCAATCATCAATTTGAAATTCTAGGTCTCTACGCTGCACATCCGAATAAGACTTTTGGTGACTCAGAGCCGTCTTCAAATTTTCTTGAATCAACTTGAATTTCTCCTTAGCTTGATAGACCAAATCTGGTCCCAAAGACTCTACTTCGCCAACTTCGAACCAACCAATTGGCGATCTAAATCTTCGCCCATATAAATCATGCTTTTAAAATGAGCAAGAGAATCCTATTATAAAGTCCATATTTCCAATCTCCACTAAAGAATATGTGTATTCTGTGGTAAAACACTAGGCTTTCTTCTACTCGACTTTCACTTGTTTGGACACTTGGCCAGAAAGTCTGCGATGTTCTTTTTCATGCTGTTCCACCAATAAATCTCCTTAAGGTCATGATTCATCTTCTGGGAACCTAGGTGGATAGAATACCTGGAATTATCGGCTTCTAAATTGTTCCTCCCTCGCTAAGTCCATCTATGGTTGGAACACACAATCTATCTTGGTACCTCAAAGTGCCATCATCTCCCCCCTTTTCAAAAGCCCTCGTCTTGTGCTTGTGTATCCCCTCTTTCAGCGGTAACAAGTTAGGATCATCAAACTGTTTCTCCTTCACTTCGGCTACTAAGGAGGAACAAGTCTTGTCTGGGCAGCAACTCTGCCATCTTCAGGGTCCGAAAGTCAAACTCCTAGCTTGTCTAACCGGTGAACGTCTTTTACCATAGTTCCCTTTTCTGCCCCAATCATGAGCTATACTTCCCTACTTGATTATCTTTTTAAGATACTTTCTATAAACACTTATAGTATTATTGTGAACTAAGTGTTTGACCAGTACTCCGAATTTTAGAGTCTCGTGCAATGGTACTACCCTTGTGAAATATAACTGAGCATGATTTTATAGTTTTTTTGTGATCACTTTATCATCAATAACTAAGCTCGGTGATCATTCTTCTCACTTTGTGTTTCTTACACATTCTAGGCACATTCTTTGTGGTAATTATATCTTTTTCTCCTCATTACTGAATTGAGTTCTTTTTTGTATCCCATGCTAACTTTTCGGGTTTAAAATCCTCAAATGGACTTATTGACAATTTTTGTCTCCCCCTTAGACCAAAGGTTAAGGTCATGTACTTGTGGATCATTCTCTTGGATCATTCTCTTTTGTTGGGATCCAAATAACTTCCCCTATCTTCTGCAATTCTTTGCACTTTACGTCAATGACGACTCATCTTCCGAATTACTACTGAGCAATCTTTCTAACAAGAAAAAACTAAATTACTTACATAAACGAAATGCGCAATCTTAATAATTCAACTCTGCTCACCTTGGCAATGTTGGGGGAAATCCCTTTTCGCTAACTCTTAAAGGCTCTTCTTTTGTAGTTTTCTCTCTTACTGCCTAGCTGATATTTTTCTTCCACTATCACTTCACTTCGGGTTTAACTTAAACTCTTCGGGTTCTAACATGCGTTTGATGTTTCAAACTGTTACCCACTCACTAGTGTTAACCTAGTTAAGTAAATCAAATCGTACCTCTACTAGTTTTGCTGAAATTGCTAATTTACTGTATCTACTCAAAACTTACTTACTATTGTTTTGCTAACCACCTGCTAGCATCCTATTTTCTTGTTCTTCTTTGAATAACTAAAGTGAAGCATAAGGTTATTCCTAACTTCTCTCACCATCCGACCCTATCGTATGGTCACACACTATCTTACTTTTGTACTATGTACATGGATCACACTTAGGAAATTTCATCTGTATTAAACGACATTGAAATATCTAACCGCAAACTTTCTATATACTTAAAAATCATATAAGACTATAAACTTAAGGGGAACACACTTATCGCATAACCTAAGAGGAACTGTCATATCCTTTATCTCACAATAATAGATGCATCTAATAGTAACTTACTAACATAGTACTTTCTAGTTCTAATATGAATAAATTTGAACAACCTAAAATCATTCTCTGAAATTCAATATCGGATGTTATTGATTACAATTTCTCACATGATGTCTTCTTAGTCATATGCATGAGTTGTACAAAAAACACATCTCTGGTAATATCAAAAGTTTCTGACTCCTAGATATTTTTCCCTTAGGCTCTTTTCTGTCCAAAACTATAGTGACCAATTCTATGCCAGTTGTAGTCAAATTCTTAACCTGTTACACCGTAGGGCCTGACATCTTAACTATCATTATCCAACCCCTGACTCTATTTTCAATAATTAAAATAAAATTGTTCTCTGATGTAAAACACATACGGATACACTACCATACATAAGCCTGTCCTTCAGAGTATACCATCCTATGATAAATCACTTCCTGCACCATCCGATGAGTTTTGAGACTTAATCTAGACCCAAAATATGCAAAGATTACGCTATAATCACTGTTACTTACATTTTCTTTTATTACCCATAGGCATCATTGTATACTTAGAAGTCACGAGAATTTGGATATACTGAAAATTGGAGATCTGGTAACTGAATAATTGATAACTGGCATACTGAATAACCATAAACCTGGTAACTGAAAGACTATATAAAAATTAATTGAGGTAAACTGATAACCATAAAACATGATAACTGCTTTTGTACTTTCTGGTTTCTGATAAGGTTATGCTCTAATCTGCACTTCTATCCATTGCATTCCACTTTCAACATCCTCTCAAGTCTTATTTGTTACCAACCTTTACTCCATAACTATACCCCAATGAGCAATCATCCTCTCTAGGACCTTGGGTTCTTCCTGCCCGTTGTTTGGGCATTCTATATATCCGAATTTGATAGGAATTGAAGGTTACCTACAGATATAAGTTTCATGGCACGATATGGAGTAGAAAGAAATTAGACTATCATAAACGCTTGGCAGTTAACCATTTATATGCGTGGCCGTCACACACATATAAAGGAAACTCCACTAGACACGGATTCATAGACATCCTAGGACACTTGAATCTAGTTCTTCGATACCAATCTTTGTCATTCCTTGAACCTGGGCCTGGACGTAACACGACACTCGATGCCTGACTACTGTGACCGAGTGAATCAACTGGCTGCCTGAATCAACATGTGGTATCATTATATAGTGAATGCGGAAGATAAACTAACACATGGTGATATACTGAAAGTCTGAATGATGTAAATCAAAGTGTGGAAACACTAATACAAGTCAGAAACATATCTATAGTCAACATTTCTTAACATGAAAAGCATGTGACTCTTTCTAATGGTTACTCTAGTCTAAGAAGCCTCTAATGAAGTACTGAAAATATTGACTGTCTGAAAATACTAAAGACTGTAAGGTAACTATAATGCCCTGAAAGAATCGGGGCTCATCAATTAGTTGGTACAAGGATCCTAGCGCTCTGAATCGTCAACCTAAAAATTGTTCCCTGTATCGTATGATGCATTCCTAGGGCAAAAGAATGTCAGGTGCTCTCCGAACCGAATGTCAAAGTAGTTTTCAATCATCGGCTTTTCCAGTAAAGCCGGGACGAGTAGGAAAGCACGTGGGTTATACCGGTCGGCTTTGAGCTGTCAAGTGACGATTGCTCCATCTCTTAAGAAAGGACGCGGGGGGCCTATCTTATAATAAAGGGGGTACTCTCTTATTTGATGTGCGCACAGGTGTTGAAGTGAGTGCTTCAAGTGGATATGCTTCGGTGCTCTCAACTACTAGGGAGGATGCACTTTTTGAGAATACCTTAAATAAGTATTTGAGCTAGATCGAAAGAGATTTCACTCGTTATAGCTAGCCCTATCTTAGGCTAGCTCGGGCGATCCGCAATGCGGAGATTCTCTATGGGACGAGAAATAGGAGACCCCCTTTTTGGCCTTTCTGAAGTGTGGCCCACACATGGCCAGGAGGAAAAGACCCAGCCTAGCTAGAGCTGGTGAAAGAAATCAAGCCAAAGAAATACTTATTCCTTCAATGGTAAGAGCTGTAGATGAAACACCCGTGGTTATGCCCACATCTACTCAAAGAAGAATAATATTAGAGTCAAGACCGGACTTCTTCCAAGTTCTTGCACTGATTTACTTACGGAATCTCAAATCTTGAGGCCGGACCTCAGATGGATTAGGTAGGGATATGATTCGGGACTACTTTATTTTTTTGCCATATCTTCGCTAGGTGTAATTAGGGGGCGGACGTTCGGTCTCCTATAATACAAGACCAATAGGTTCAAAAAGGGTGAGTGCCACAGGTGTTGAATGATCTACTCTACACAGGCGTGGGCTTACCAGGACAGTGCCAAAAAATGAATAGATGTACTTAATTATTATTATTATTATTATTATTATTATTATTATTATTATATATATATATATATATATATATATTATTAAAGTAAAATATAGAAGATTCATAGTGGGCTAATTCATGAATTGAATCAAACGGGGCCTTTTAATTTGTCTAATTTGAACTTAATTAAACTAAAGAGTCACGCTCTTTAAACGCCCTGTAAGAAAAGAAGAAGAAAGAGGCTTAAGTCATCGTTTCCAATTCGATAAAGGGTTTTTTCTATTCGACGAAAGTCCGTCCCAACAATTGTTGCAGAGGTGATTGTGTTAGGTATACGTGTCGATTTACAAGTCTTTTTTGATTTTTCTTCTTTTTTGGAAGCAAAGAATATTGTGACGATTTCCCCTATTAAAGAAAATCTCACCTAAGGTGTATACATCTATATGCTTTTTCAGTTATCTAATTCTACTAAAAGTACGAGTATCGCTTGGATACCTCTTTATGGATAAACTTCAAAGGGCTGTCGCTCCATTTATTCATACATCGAGGGGGTGGGGACGGGGAAATTTCTGGGTCTGAAGGAAATCTAGGGGGGTAGCAGTGGAGGCCCCGGTTGGTCGTCCTTCGATGTAGGCCTGTTTGCAGATAATAGTTATACAAATGACGAAGAATTCGCCCAGCCAAACCCCCAAAACACGCCCTAATGTAGTGGTTTTGAAACCCAATTTTTATCAAAATAATTTTTTAATTGCATATATGTCTTCAAAATCATGCATTAGCATCAATTGGTATTTTTTCATAATTTTTCATATTTTTATTAATTTGTCCAGTATTTTATTTCATATAAATAATCATAAATTACATCACAAATGATTTCAAAAAATTTCTTGATTTAATATTGCTATTTATGGTCCTATTAAGTCCAAATTATTTCATAAATAGCCAAATTGGCACCTTTTGGTTATAATTGTAATAACTTTGCAATTATAGCCCACACATACTTTTTTGTGTTATTTTACCAGAAATTAGTCCACAGTATTTTAAAATACTAAATGACTATTTTTAAAATATTTCTATGCATGAAAATCATTTTCATAATTAGTTAATTAGTTTACAAATTAATTTTAATCAATTGTTTTGGGTATTTAATAATCAACCCCTTTTATTTTCAATTTTAGCCTAAATTAACCAGCCCAATACCCTTATAAGTCAGCCCAAAAGACCTTAGGCCAATATTAGTCTTCCCGACCCAACTCCCTTAGCCAATCCTGGCCGTTGATCATTTTGATCAACGGCCAGGATAATTCCTACCATAATTAAACTAACGTACACCCCCTAACCCTAATCATTTTACCCCTTCCCCTCACCATCACTCTTCTGTTCCTCTCTCAAATGCTCTCTAGAAAAACCCTAATTTCCCCTCGCCGTCACCAGCTTACACTGCCGTTCCATGGTGATTGTTCATCACCTCCGGCATCTAATGGCCTCCTATTTGCTATGGTATCTTCGTCTCCTAGATCCTTGAGGAGATTCCGAGGGACCTAGGCAGGTTTGTTCCACACCTTTGGGTTTCTTGCCTGTTTCAGTCTATCTGGCTCGACCTTGAGTAAGAATCTTCTTGTTTTCGTTTCAAATCCATGGTTTCTCTAAGCCTATGTTGTCGTATCTGTTGTACTTCTAAAAACCCTAGTTTTATCTTTGATCTTCTCAGATATGTACATATCTGAGACGGATTGAACATATTTCGCATGTTTTCCTTGAAAGTTTTCTGGTTTTTCAACTGATTTTTCGTTTTGCCTAAACTAGGGTTTACCCTAAGCCGTGTTCTCAAAAGGTTTTCTGACTTTTTAATGCTTAATCGATTGTTCTAAAGTGTTCTCTACTGATTTATGCTAAGGTTTCCTAAACCCTATCGATTTATATGAAAATCCTAATTTTCTAAATGTTCTACTTCAATTCTAAGTTTTCCACGTTACCCGTTGCATTGTCTCATTCTGTGTTTGACTTACATGCTTTCCTTAGTTAGATTCATTGCTTGTGATTTTTACCCTAGTTTATCCCTATTGGGGTTTCTGAATTATTTTTCGCCTAATTTTTGTATGTCTATGGAATCTTGCCTAGCATATCTTTTATTTGTGGAAATTAGTATTTTTCAAGAAATTAGTATCACTTTGAAACTTTGGCTGACTGATTCATGGTTGTTTCCCTTGTTCATGACTTTAATTAGTCTTCCTACCTTATATGATCACCTGTAGTATCTACTGATTCCCCGCAAGATTATTTCCTTAATTAAACCCCTAATTGCTCACTCTTTACTTACGTTTGATTTGAATTTCTTTCCTTAAATATTTCCTGTCCTTACCGTTCGGTAATTACCCTTAATTAAGGGAAGACTATGCTATTTTTTTGTGTATTTGATGAAGTGATTTCCTTAATTGCTGAGTGATTGATCTCCTTTACCTTATTCTGTTTTGCTCTTAACTACTATATATACTCTGCCTTATTCTCACTTCCAGGACACGAATATTAGTTCACAAACACACTTACATTCTAAAAGCTCTCTGTTCTTCTCTACTACTTGTGGTATTCATTAGTCTAGCCGGCTGTAAGCCAAGGCTAGATATTGCACAAAATCTGCTTTACATTCTGTGTTCTCTCTCCCTAACTGGTATGTCTCTGATTAAATTTTAAAATCTAAGCCCTATGTATTTCATTACTGCCTTAGTTCATCAGTTATAAGTTCCATTCTTGTTCCTGTTTACTGTCTTGTTTAGCATGCCTAATCCTATCTTTTTCAATGTGTGATTAGCATGTCTAAACTATAATTTCCTGTCAACTGCTTTATCTAGCATGTTTCAATCTTGTTTTGTTCAGTATGTGATTAGCATGTCTATACTATGAATGCTTGTGTGAAGTTTTCCTAGCATGTTCATTTAAGTTCTTGTCTATTCTGCTTTACGGATGATATCATGCTAAGTGATCTAGTCTCTCAAGGAAACTCTAGTTGTGTGTTTGATCATGTCCAGTGTTTATGTGTTTTCAACATGGCTTTACTGTAATATTTGCTCTACGTTTCAATCACTTAACTTTATAACTAACTTATTAATCCTATAGAGCTCTTGAGAACTCTGTGCATCTTGCTGTTTATATGTTTCACTGTACATTGATGTGTATTCTATGTGTCCCCAATCCCTCTATCCCTGTTTGGAATCTGTTTGATAAGTATTCCTAAATCTAGTTGTTCTAAGACCAATTGATTTGTGTTCTGATTTCAAACGTGTTTTAATACTTTTCTCAAACTACTTTACCACTAAACTAGTTCCTATTTCAGAAAACCTTTTCACTCCTAGAGTCATCTCTATACTATTTTCTTATCAAAAACTTTTCAAAACTATGTCAATAACTCTCACTTTACTCTTAAGTCAATAGGTTCCGCCCCTCCAGTGTGTGTACTTCCTTGGGATCCTCTTGAGATTCCTTTGAACTATGGCACACTGGGGCTGGCCATTCCACACTGCACATACTCAATCCTTATTGTGAAAAAGTCTAGGTGTGAGCACTGCCCGAGATCCTTGAGGAACTTAGGGAACTCTGACACAGCTGGACACAAACTTGGCTATGAAATCCTTGGCATTTGATACTATCGAAGGCATGGCTTTATCATATGTGCTTTGGGCCTACTGCAGGCTCCCTATAGTTAATTTTATTTTTCATTTGCGTAATTTATTCAATTATGGTATGTAATAATCATTTGTAAACATATATTGGGGTAACTAGTGAAAAAAGAGGGTAGCTATATCCTATGGGTAAAGCTGGGTAGAAATCATGTTTCTAGGCTTTACATTATGCAAATTTTCATTAGAAAACATGTTCTAGGATGGCTGTGTCTATTTGCATTCAAACCATGCCAAACCTGTGCACTAGACATCCTGTTTTAGGGTATTC
Source organism: Nicotiana knightiana (assembly GCA_005239525.1). Lineage (NCBI taxonomy): Eukaryota > Viridiplantae > Streptophyta > Magnoliopsida > Solanales > Solanaceae > Nicotiana > Nicotiana knightiana. Next base: position 53,124 of record ML437571.1, read on the forward strand.
ACGTTTATCGCTTTAGCATATCGCATGTCATTTATCACTATTCCAATTTCTGGTTCTGCATCAATACTGTCACTTAGAAATCCTGCTACTAAATAATCCTGCCTAATAAAAACAGTCATCTCTGTGTGCATTAGACATCCTGTTCTTAGGACTCTGTATGCATCCATTTTGAATCATGTCTATTTCGTCTAGATGAATAACTGTCCATGAAAAGGTTTAAAATAGCCTCACGCGTAGGTATTATGTCTCTAAATACTAATTGGTATAAATGACCTGTTATAATCTGTATCACATAGATCAGCATGCCCATAATTTGAATAATCTCAAATTGTTTAAATAGATCCTGTAACTGTGGTCGCGTATAGTCCCACGCCTAGGGAGGCCTTAGGTAATTAACCTCCTTGTAAAAAATGAGAAACTGTGTTCTGATTGTTTATAAACTGCTTAAGTCTCACAGGTTTTTAAAATCAGTAGGCAAACTGATTAGGACCCTGCCATTGAGTTTGTAAAACAGTGTTGCATATTCTGTGTATTAATGTTCACCTAGAGATTCTGTCCTAGGACACTTTCTAAAAACTGTCTATATTTGTGTTTGAGACGTGCTATTTGTTTGCTATATGTATGGAGGTAAACATGAGCCTTTTAATTGCTTTCTTTCACTTATCTTCTTGTCCTACTTGTTATTTGTTTGTCGCCTAGATTTTTCCCTTTTGAATACCTTGGGGATTGTCAAGAATTTCCCAGATTTAGAGGTCCTAAAACTCCTCCGAGACCACAAGGAAGGGACGGGTAACAGCTCACTTAGAGCTCGCTAAATAAGATTCTTTTAATAACCACTAAGGGGTGGGGTAATGGGTATAAATAGATATGATGACCCGTGCGCTAATGCAACGTGTATCCCCTCATTGAAGAGTGATTACCGGGAATTGCATGGATATGATCCTATAGGATATACAACTTAGGACCCCTTTCACCCATTTACATATGTGTGCTTAGACTGCTAATCTGTTAAAACCTTTATTCATTTACATATGTGTTCTTAGACTGCTCATTTGCACTTGATTAATTCACAAAGTAAGTTTGGCCGGGACCCACAGTTGTGGACTTCGAGGGGTGCCTAACACCTTCTCCTTGAAGTAACTTCAAGCCCTTACCCAATCTCTGGTTATACAATTAGTGTTATAAATGATCCGTAATAGGTGCCCTAACGCACCTTAATTCGTTAGGTGGCGACTCTTCAAGTTCCTTACATCCCTTTTCCCAAAAGGAAATTAGTTGTCCCAATAATGTCAAAAACCCTGACTAATCCGAAAGGAGAGGAAAAAAGGGGGGCGCGGAAGCATGGCGACTTTGCTGGGGAAACTAGACTTTTACCATTACAAACCCTTTGTGAATTTGTCTAAATGTGCTTTATTTTGTTAATGCTTGCACCCTTTCCCTTTTCCTTTTATGTGCAATTAATTGTTTTCTTTACCAAGTATTTATTTTCCCAAAATGAAACTAAAATGTTTCTTGTTTCCTTTGTAACCGCTTTTCAATTATAATTGCCGTATTTATCGCTTTCATAATGTGCAAATACATGAAAATATGTTGTTTATTGCTTAGTTGTTGCTGCATAATCATGCTCAACATCATACTCCACTCGTACCTAAACAAATCCTATAGCAACGCGTGATGAGTGGTTGCGCTCTTCTTATTTGTATCACCCCCTAAATTCGAAAAGCCTTATTTGCGGTAAAACCAGTCGATCAGCGGTGCAGTCGATGGTTTCGTGCCTTTCCCCCCCGAGTTGTCCGCTCGAGGGTACCGGTCTAGACCCCCATAGAAAACTTACTCTTGTTATATTTTGCATGCATTATGGTCAAACCTAGGCGGGTTAATGTGTCATCTGCACAATAACCCTTTAAGACAAGACTTATCCGAAAGTCCACCGGGGTTTCCATAATCCCAATGGACGCACGTTATGTGCATTAATTTGGAGATTCAATGCCAATATGCTAATCATAAGTGTATAAATAGTCGAATCTGGTGGGGGAAAGGGCCTAACCATTTTTTTTGTCTTGCAGAAAATGAGACACGAAGTCCCCAGATTCGGTATGGTCAACAATATTCCACCAATACTCCTAGGCTGGTGGGAAGATCTTTCCTCTAGTGACAAGAAACATGTGAAGAAGGTCCTTCTGGACCAAGTAGATTAGATTTATTCGCTTTTCCAAATGTTATAAGGACAAGTGCCAATAATGACTTATCTTTATTATCTTAGTGTCATTTTGGGAATTGTCTATTTACATTAATGAAATGAGGAATTTTAGCATCTAAGTTATCCACATCAACTTGCCGCTAGGACTACCTCGGGTACAACAAGGCTCCCAAATTAAGACGCGCATTTACATTCCTACAATATGTGTTTAAATGCTGTAAATACTTTCGTCATAACCCTCACTGACTTGACTACCTTTTATTTTTATTATTCCCCATCCCCAAAGGTTGGTTTGTGCATTCCGGCATCATCAGCATACAAGATCTAGGGTCCCTGCACCTTCTCATCCTCCTAGTCCACCTAAAGGAAAAGGCAAGGGCAAGATGGAAGACTTGAATAACATCAGAAAGGAAAACACAACACCAGTTGAACATACAGAAGCTTCTGACAGTCGGGGTACTCATGTCCAGAATGATGATGTGATGCAACTTGAACAAAGGCTACTGAAACTTCAAGGGGAACTTGAACATGTTCGGAACCTAGCGAACTTGTCCTTCTCACTTAGTGTTCCGGATGTCAGCCACCCAAACACTCAAAACCCCGCACCACCTCAGAATACCTCCAACAAATAGAATCCTCCTGCAACTCACCACTATACAAATCCACCACAAAACAAAACCATCCTACCATAATACCAACAAAACACCTGCCACACTCCCCGAAACACCCCACCAATCATTCCTGAACCACAAAATTCTACCAACGATCACCTCTATGTTCAAGCACTAGGCCACCAGAACAACCCCATATACGTGGAGACTCTACCTCACTCCACCCAACCCATATCTTACACACCGGAATCCAGTGAGAAGGATATGCTCATCAGGAACTTGGCCGAAGAACTCAAGAAATTGACTAGCCGAGTTCCAGGCGTGGAAGGAGGTAATTATCCACGGACATGGGAGCAACTGTTGGTTGATTTCCCAATGCACACGCAAGTGTACGTGGTCGACAAGTAATATAGGATTTTAAGTCCAGATATCGTACCCACAGGGACTTGTGATTAACTATCAACTAAATTGAACTCAAACAACTAATTAACTTAATTTAATCTAAAATAGTAAATCAAGAGATTAAAGAGACAACTAACTTAAAGACGAATTCAATGTAAATTGATATTCTAGAGTTATGGGTTGTTAATCAGTCACGTTGAGTTTTCGACCTAAATCCTCTAATCAGGTTTATTGATTGACGAGGTTAATATTGCTCGTAGCCTTCTCCCGAAGTACCACTCGCCTATTCAAGCTAACCTAACGCCTATATTCCTATGGAATCAGGATTAACAAGAACGCATTAATAATTCCCGTATAATAACCAAGCAAGGCGATTAGGTATATTCCTATCCTAACCGCAAATCCGCTCCCCTGAAGGGTTAAGATCTTGCTCTACCCAATCTTATATGCAATCTAGAATTCCCTCTCCCGAGTTCAACCCTAGATTCGTAGATAGTAGTCAATTGATGATCAAGCAATTGAATAATTAAGCACAAGATTGAATAAACAAACCAATTAAGATAAACAATAAGAATAATTCAAGCTTCAACTACAACGTTCATGTAACACCCAATACTCTAGAACTAATAAACTATAAAACTAAAAGAAGAGAAGAGAAGAAAAACTAAGTAGAATCCTCTTTCAACGTGGTGTGTTCCTCCATCCAAAAGTCTCCTGTCGAATCCCCTTTAATTTGATGTTTTTGGGTCTATTTATAGGTTTAGGATGAACCCTAAACGTGTTAAAGACTTCTATTCTAACTTGGAAACACTTAAAACCCGTCAAAAC
>ML437572.1:0-73535 GCA_005239525.1 Nicotiana knightiana
GATTAGATATAACCTTAATATTTATAGAATTTGGGTGTGGTCAAAAAATAGTTGTTCACACCTCCTCCCTTTTATTTCCCTTTATATTTAAGATTAACTCCTTGCAGGTGTTCGATCGAAGGATTTGAGGCATCCTTCAACTCGAAGACCTTACGTTTTAAAGCATGCGTTGCACTCTTTTTCTCAAAGACTATAGTCACATGAAAAGGCTACGACCGGAATAATGCGGCTTGGAGACGTCCGACTTCCGCCATAAAATTAAAGGCCTTCAAACACTTTGAAAAACAAGTTAAATTAAGATACCCTCGGCAAAAGCAAATGATAAAGGGATTCGATAAAACCAACCTTCGAATAATGTAGAGGCTTCGATAACATCATCCTTCAAAAAACCTAAAGAGGTAGTCAGTTATCATTACACAACAAATTACAAACGAGGTTCCAATCGATCAAACATTTGAAAAACCCAACGGGTACGAAAAAACACATGCTAAGGCATACCAAAATTTTCAAAAGTCTTTTAGCCAAAAAGAGGGAAAAATTATAACCGCTTTAGAGGCCGAATTGGCCCGACCTAAAAGATCCTAAGGGCCGATATTAAAGAGCATAAGGGCCGAAGCATATGGAGTTCGAGAGCTTACTCTCACTCAGCTCAGACTCAAGAGACCCATCACCCCCAGCTCGCGTCAAACCAACTTAAAGCTTAGGTCGAGGATAAAACCTTAAGAAGTATTCTATCAATAAACCTTAGGGTTTATCTTACCCCGAATTTGAGCCGATGCTTACCCAATTATTGAAAGATATAACATCAAAAGTCAATTCTGCATACAAAAAAAAAAAGAAGCAAACTTTACAGAAAATCGAAGACTAAGAAAACAATCAAGGAAACTCCTTATTTTTATATATACAAAGGGTGTTATAAAGGAGTTCAACAAAACAAAAAGAAGAAGAGTACAAAAGATAGAAAAAATTTCCTATCTACACCGGGGGCGGGGGTGCATTCCCCTCCGGGCCAGTGTCTTCTCTCGGATCTGTCTCTCACTCGGGGCCAGCCTCTTCCCCGGGAGTAGCCTCTCCTTCGATATCCTCTTCACCCCCGGACCCACCTTGGTCCTCTTCAACATCATCATCCTCATCGGAGGTGAGAACGAATTTGGCATCAGCTTCATCTGCCTTAGCTTGTTTTATCTCTTCGGAGAGATCGAAGCCCCTGGCATAGATCTTCTCGAGAGTTCCTCTCCGAGATAGACACCGTGCGTAGTCATTACTTCTCTTTTCCTGAGTAGCAACTTCTCTCAACTCCATTTGAGCAGCTGCGATATCCTTCAAATACATGGCGACCATTCTGTCAGCCGTGATATGTATCTTCTTGGCTTCGGCCCGGGTTTTCGCAACTTCGACCTCGGCCTTTGCAAGACCGGCCTCGAGTTCAACAATTCTGCCAGCCTGGATCGAATTTCTCTCTTGGGTGTTCTGAAGCTAGATCTAGATGGCAGATACTCTCACCAGTGCATTTTGTTTTGCCGCAGCCAGGATGTCCATCTTCTATTTCCATTTATTACATTTGGCGTTGACCTGGTTGACCTCGCCTCGAAGCCATTCCAGCATCTCCACCTTCTGCTGCAGCTGAGACATTGAAGTGTTAGCCTCCGAAGACGGGAGAGGAAGCCCGTATTCTTTCAAAACAATGGTTACCTGCTTCTCCAGTTCATCCTCGTATTCACGAGCCTTGGCTAATTCTGACCGAAGATTTTTCAGCTCTTCCTCCTTTTTATCGCAAAGGAGTCTTAGGGTTTTCTCTTCGCTCAATGGCTTTTGCAGCTCGGCCTCACATTGATTTAGCTCGGCCTTAAATTTATTGCACGCCTACAAAGAAGAAAGGAATGATCAGTTAAGCAAAGGAGGAAATTGTAACATTAAAGAAATTGCAATGTTACTTGAACTTGCACTGGAGAAAAGACGTTGGGCCTCTTCAAAGGTCGAGGTTGCATTAGCAAAATCGACTTCATCGACCCCGACAAAGAAACCCTGGAAAGGGCCGTCTTCACTAGGGACTCCGTCTAACTTGGGCGTCTTCAGGTTTCGAGCATCCCTAATAGTGTCCTCGGAATAGGTAGAGGGCGACGGGGAATGACCTACTGTCACGGCCTCGGGGGATCCCCCAAGGTTCTCTGATCGGGCATAGGAGCTCCAGAATTTGTTCCTTTTTAAGTGCCACCAGAAGATTGGGAAGGTACCACAACGTCAGGCGAGGTGGGGCCCTCGTCCTTCTTCTCTTTTGAAGTCCCTTCTCGCGAATAGGGGCTTCGATTTTAACAGGTTTGGCAGCCTTGGTGGATTTTCTGGCTCGAGCCACCGAAGACGAACCCTCCAACTTGTTGCCTTCATCATCCATAAGCTGATGGACAGAGTCTATGTCCACATTAATAACGAGGCCCTTCTTGCACCTCCGAGGGGGCTCCGCCTTGTTCGGGATATCCTCGGACTTCGAAGGCCTTTTTCTCTTATTGTCCCTTTTTGGTTTTGAAATTGGAGAGTCAATATTCACACCGGGAGGGGGCGACCTCATCTCAGAAAACTCTCTAATTCATGCAACAACAAAAGTTAAGTCCTAAGAAGAGAAGCATTCTTAATAAGTAAGAGAATATCGAAACACAAACCGTGGTGTTTTGCTTCCGACATGCCCTTCGACAAGTCTCGCCACTTGCGTTGGTCGTAAGACGAGGTGGTGGCTAGTTTACGAACCCAGTCCTTAAGGTCAAGGATCGCATAGGGCATCCACGGGACCTCTGTGGAAAAAAGAAAAAGAATATTACGCGAAGCTTAGCAAAAATTATGGAAAAAACTAAGAAAAAGGGTTCCACTCACGTTCAAAGTTCCATTTCTCGGGGAACGACATGTGCTCCTCGGGAATGACGTCGATGGTCCTCACTGGGATGAACCGACTCATCCAACCTCGATCCCTATCTTTGTCATTGCTGGCAAATAAGGATTTGGTCGATCGGTGTTGGAGTCTGATCAAACCTCAAAAAAGTTGAGGTCGGTATAAGAGGATGAGATGGAAAAGGGTAAACTCGAGCCCCTCGGCCTTGTCGACAAAGAACCTTACTGTTATTACTATCAGCCAAAAGGACGAATGAATTTGGCCCAGGGTGACTTGGTATATTCTACAAAACTCGAGCATGATGGGTCGAGAGGACCCAACGTAAAGGGATAAGTGTACACACTTAAGAACCCCTTTACGTAAGTAGTGATGTCTTCTTCACGAGAAGGGATCTCTACCATGACCTTCTCTTCCCAGTCGCACTCTCTTCTCACAGCGTCGAGGTGTTTTCTCACAATCAAACATATGTACCTCGAAGCATGCTCACGACGACTAGGGACATCGGGAGAATTCTCGATCGTAAAGTCCTTTTTTAAGGAACAACCGCCCGGTACAATCTCATGGAGCGCCGACAGTTTGCCGCCAACCAGACGAGATGAATAAGAGGAAGATCCTTCTTTTTGAGGAACGAATTTGGAAGTTTTTGCCATCGATTTTAGATGAAGAAGGAAGAATTAAGTAAGTCTTGGCGGTTTTAGGGTTGATAAGGCGGAGGACCTAGTGGTAGAAGTAGAGAAGTTAGAGAGAAATGAGGAGTTGCAAATAAAGGCGAAAGTCCATAATGAGGAAGATAATCGAATATATATAGAGAAATTCGGCAACTGTTCAGTGATGCTAGTGGCCGACCGGCAAAGACATGCGTTTAATGTTTTGGGAAAATGAACCGATGGGACACTTCGGTCACTTCAACACTTATGTCATGGGCATGATGTCACCACCGGGAACTTAAGAAATTCGGAGGTTCAAATCATTTCTTGTCATTTCATTGTAAGAAACGTGGGGACTATCTGTATACAGTCGAAATCAAGGGAGCTCGATTTCGAAGTCCAAGTTAGTACCCCGAGCCCGAGTTCAAAAGAATCGAAGTCGGAGTCAGGTCTAGCTAAAAAGTGCATACTTCGGGGATCAAATCGAGGGCTGAACATGATCTACCTCGAAATGGTGTTGTTATGAATCTCTACCAAAATGAGAGGGAATTTCTCAATGGCACGGAGATCTAGGCATAAATTCCGGAACAAATTTGTACGAATTAGTACAAATCTGTACTAGGTGGTTACACAGCTGTCCCCAATAGGATTCTTTACTGTAGATAGTAATGTACCTTATTTAGGGTTTCCCCTCTATAAAGGGGACCCCAATCATTTGTAAAGACAATCTAATTATTGGAAAAGAATATACTCTCTACTTTTCGCTCATTGCTCATCAGAACTGTCATTTAAACTTTATTATTTTTATTGCTTTAATGTTCTTAATTTACCTCGAGGTCATTAAGCTCGAGATCGACACTGCTCAAACAACACTGGTTTGGTTCACTTATTCTCTTCATCATTACATTATACTTCTCGTCTATTAATTGGTATTGAAATGAATCACGTATCTTTAAAACCACAAACCAAATATAATTGTTACTCGTATTTTCAAGGTAAACATCGATATTCAACCATTTGGAGTCTTCATGAAATTTTCGTATTTTCGAATTGTTAATGAAAGTTAAAATCATCCTTCACTTTCATGACCCAAAATCTCACCTAGTCGTGATGACACATAACTCCTAGTACTAGGTAAACCAAATAATGAATAATACCAGTCAAATGAAAGATCATCAATTACAATAAATAAGAAGGTGAAAATCCATATAATTACCCCAATAATTAGTAATTACAAGTCATGAGCTTCTAAGATTTAGATTTATAAAGCCAGTACAAAAAATAAATACAACATCTGTCTGAATATACATAAACAAAAGTACAAATCTTAAACTACCAAGAAAAAGTGGTAGCTTATATCTGAAACATAGATATATCTTCAATGCTAGCTTTTGTCATCCACAGCAGCTCAGCTCCAAGATCTGCATGCAAGGTGCAGAAGTGTAGTATGAGTACAACCGACCCCATATATTCAGTAAGTATACTAACTAACCTCGGAGAAGTAGTGTCGAGGTTTAAGGTCAAGGATACTCACTTTAGATAAACTGCACAACTCAATAACATATACATATACCTAGCAACAATATCAAAATCTAAGCCTGAAGTCCAGATAAGGCCATCAGTGCACATAAAGAAGATAGACACAGGCACTATAACTAACAAACAGTTCATCATATAGAGAGAATACATATTTGATATCACATAACATGTCAACAATTGCATATAGAGAAAATATAAATGAAATATTAAATACCGTCAACAGTTGCATATAGGGAACATATGCTTGAATAAGCAAGTCAAGTTGCACATATTGACATATAGAGAAGATATGTACTTTGAATCAATTCTTAAATCATGTGACATATAGAGAAGATATGCATAAAAGGATGTACATATTCTAGAACTAGCATATGGGGAGGATACGCAGTAAAAAATTATTTATATATCTTAGGAGTTTGCATATAGATAAGATATACAAAATCCAATCATTGATCAGTTTTCCATAATCCTACGTGCACATTATCAAGGAGAATGTGAGAGGGATTTCTTAGGGGGATGTATCCTTGTCCACACGCTGCACGAATAACTCACGTTCCATAATCATAATCACAACACAAACAGTTCATGTGCCATAATTACAATGACTGCACGGACAACTCACGCGCTATCAATCTAGTCCATCACACATAAATTATATACAAGAATACACATATAATCATCAGATATCAAATCACATACTCATTGACTGACAAAATTGCATGCTAAAGTGTAGGCATGTGCGAAGTGTACAACTATAGTTCAGGTTAGCTGAATACTCCATACAACAATGAATAAGATGTTCGGACAGGAAATCAAGTCATACACATGATTGTCGCGCCCCTTTTTCTCGCGATATCGGTTTCGACATGTGACAACTCTTTTAAGGAAGTATTAAAAGAGTAGAATCGCCACCTAACAGTTTAAGGTGCCTTCGGGCACCTATTTGCACATGACTCAGGTTTGACTAGTTTGCATCACCAGAAATCGGGTAAGGGCTCGAAATTACCTCGAAGAGAAGGTGTTAGACACTCTTCGAGGTCCACAATTGTGGTTCCCGGGCGAACTTGAATTATATTAATTAGTCAGATAAAAAAAGAAGGAGAAAGTAAGAAGTTTGAGAAATTTTATTATTAAAAGACTTTTAGTAAATACAAACACTTGATTCAAATATAAAAATGGAATAAGATGGGGGGGGGAGTCCTAAGTTTTTTAGCCTAAAGGATCACCCCGTGCAACATAAATAATACTTCGTAACTCCCTCAAGATGAGGTGTTACTCATATTATTCAGAGGGCACAAACTATCATCTCCTGCTACCCGATTACTATCTTTAAGTTATTACCTAAAGCGCACTAGTTCAATTATAAGTCGTGACTTATGCGTGCATTAGGCATCCCATACCTATGGTCCAGGAGGCATTAGACCTCTATTCTGGGTGTTTCTAGACTTTACTTAGGCTGCTCAGTAAATGTCAAAACTAGGCGACAATTCAAACAAATATGACTGCACTTAAAGATAGTTAAAGGCTCAAGTTAGCCTCCGAAATTAGACAACAAATGCACGCAAACAGATTTCTACGTTAGGCATTAGACAGTTTTAGAATTGGGGAAAATTGAAGTCATTAAGCTCTATAGATACAGCTTCTATACGATCTGATAGAAATATGCAGGCAGTTTCAGATGCGGGGCGCCACTTTAGACCTATGATTTCTAAATTACCAGTTTGTGAGTATCTGATACTGCTAAGTTGTTATTGCGGTTACAGATTATAGGTTAATAAAACCTATGGACATGATATCTAAGTTGCTTACATAGTAAGGGACAATAATAATTATTGGAAATGCTCAGAATTACTCATTCTTTCTAATAGTGGTGTGGCTAAGCGATAAACATTGTTTGAAGAGTCCAATATCAGTACTTTAGAGCGAGTAGTAATATCCTATAGGTATGATTTCTAAAGATTGGCGATTGGAACCGATTTTTTTTATATTTAGCTCCTATAGGCATGTTTTTTAGGTGCAATAGACTAAAATCCTATAGGCATGATATCTAATGAACATGGTGTAAATTGAAGAGCATTTATTGGCATTTATTTCCAATAGGCATGCTGTCTAGCGACACATAGCAGTAGGCATGGGAATAAATAAAGCACTTATACTTTGATAGTATATAAGTTATGTGAGTGTGTGATTTCCCTAATGGCATGAATTCTAATAGTGCACGGAGATATTTGAATGACACATATAGCAGGCTGGATAGAAAATAGATCATATAAATCCTATAGGCATGCTTTCTACCCTTTTTATGCAAACATTAGAATATACCCATTTCCAATTTTCACTAACACCCCAATAGTTTTGTGTACTGCCAAAATCGGGGAGTCTAATTTCGGGACCATTATGACACCCCATGACTGACCTCGAGGAGCCCGAAGCGGAATTCATTATTCGATCCCGAGGTGTACCCCTTGAGGAAGCACATCGAAGGCTCATTGTGCTCGATCCGGGTGTAGTATAAATCGGTGACCATCGTGGGAAGGCGGGAAATTCCCAAGGACACGTGACTAGAGATGACCAAGTCTGCAAGGGTGGTACAAGTTCGTACCAAGCCATTAAATAGCTGTACCAACTGTATTTCTTTGTTATAATTTCACATGTACTATATTGGGATTCCCCCTCCTATATAAAGGGGATCCTTGTCATTTTTTGGGACACATGAATATTAAATACAACAAGAACATTCTCTACCTTCTTAACATACCCATCATTTGTTCTATTGATTTATTTCCTTTCATTTATCGTGTTCATTAATTGTTCTTCAATTGTTCTTCATTTATGCTCATCATTGATCATAAAGGGTTATCCTCGAGGCCTTCCATACTGTTATTCCTCCATCGACCGTCCTCTGTTAGGCATCATAGTTCGACCTCGAGGCCCTGCTTCGTCCAGCTCGAGACCCTATTTTGTAAAAGCTTGGTTTGCATATCACTGCTTTTCTTTACTCTTACCTTATTTTCCTAACTTGAACTTAGCATCTATTGCCTAACAACCAGTACTAAAAATAAATCACATATTTTTAGAATCACCGTGAATGTGGGCTCACGCAATGCCCAACATGTCGATATAAGTTCTCATATCGACGGAAGTGCATACCAGGAAAACCAACACGAAGCGCATAAAACTCCAGCTCGGGAGGAAAGAGAAGTTAGCCTTCATGTCATTTTTGAAATGTTACAGGCACAACAAGTGGCTATTTCTCAGCTACAGAGCCACCAAAAACCCCAAGCACAGCACCACCGGAAACGACTCCTCGAGTCGAGCAGGCACCGGAAAGGTCGAGCTACAACGGATCAGCAGCCGACCCTGCTATTATGAAGATGCCCAAAGACCCCTCAAAGAGAATTTAATCAGGCGAAAAGAAGATAGAAGATAACGACAAAAGGTGGAGACCTATAACTCGAGGGTCGATCAGATCCCGGGCACACCCCCGATTCTGAAGGGTGTAGATGCAAAGAAGTTCGTGCAAAAGCCATTGCCATCAAGCGCGGCTCTGAAGCCCATCCCGAAGAAGTTCAGAATAAGTTCAGAATGCCCGATCTCCCAAAGTACAACGGGACCTCGGACCCTAATGAGCATATTACTGCCTATACTTGTGCGATGAAAGGGAACGACTTAAAAGATGACGACATTGCGTCCGTCCTGTTGAAAAAATTTGGAGAAACCCTGTCAAAGTGGGCCATGATGTGGTATCATAACCTACCCCCAAATTCAATAGATTCATTTGCCATGTTGACAGACTCTTTTATAAAGGCGCATGCCGACGCCATCAAAGTCGCTACAAGGAAGTCAAACATCTTCAAAATCAAACAGAGAGAAAACGAGATGCTAAGGGAATTTGTATCTCGCTTTTAAATGGAGTGAATGGAATTACCACCAGTCTCCGATGACTGGGCAGTGCAGGCCTTCACTTAAGGCTTGAACGAGCAGAGCTCGATAGCTTCGAAGCAGCTAAAGCAGAACTTTGTTGAATATCCCGCCGTAACTTGGCGGATGTGCACCACAAATATCAGTCAAATATCAGGGTCGAGGAAGACCAACTGGGAGCCCCCTCGGGCTCGGTATATCCCAGAAAGCTCTCAGTGAAGGAATCAAGGTTTCTAGAGAGAGAACTAAATCCAAGCAAGGAAAGGTACCAACCGTACACCGAAGATCGAAGAAACGCCCCAAGGCGCAATATACCTCATAACGATTGAAAAATGGATCGAGGTCGGAATTCTCGGGGACTCGTGAACAAAGCCTGGTTCGACAGGCACATAGGGCCGATGGAGGCACCCCGGTTATCAGAGTACAACTTCAACATTGATGTTTCGGACATCGTACCAGCCATGGTTAAAATCAAAGATACCAGATGGCCAAAACCCATGCTATCAGATCCTTCACAAAGGAACCCTAAATTGGTGTGCGAATATAACGGCACTCATGGTCATATGACGGAGGATTGTAGACAACTCCGAGAAGTGGTAGCCCGACTGATCAATAAATGGCACCTTCAAGAGTTCCTCAGGGATCGAGCTAAAAATCAATTTCGAGAAAGAGAGGCAAACAGGAAAAACAAAATAGAAGAACCACAAAACGTCATCCACATGATCATTGGAGGGATAGACACTTCGCAGGGACCCGTCTTCAAGCGAACGAAAATATCCATCACCAGGGAAAAGTGAACTCGGAGTTACGTAACCGAGGACGCTCTCACATTCAACGAAGAAGACATCGAGACCCTGTCTCAGCCTCGTAACGACGCATTGGTAATTTCTTTTCTTTTGAATAAATTTCAAATTAAGCGTGTGCTCGTGGATCCAGGTAGCTCGGCCAACATAATCAGGTCGAGGGTGGTAGAACAGCTCGAGCTGCTCGACCGGATTGTGCCCGTATCTCGAGTCCTCAATGGATTCAACATGGCGAGCGAGACAACAAAAGGGTAGATCACCCTCCAGGTCAATGTGGCCGGTACAACCCAAAATACCAAGTTTCACGTCATCGAAGGTGACATGAGGCACAATGCCTTACTCGGGAGGTCATGGATACACTGTATGAAAGCAGTGCCGTCAACCCTTCATGAAATTAGTATATGGGGAGCAACATGCAGTAAAAGAGATGTTCGCGATGCATGACATGGCACCGACATCAATGCCTTCTGCATCAAAGGAGCCAAAGGACAAGCAAACATCCAAGTAGGAATCACAAACTACATTCTCGGCTGCACCCGAATAGACGAATAAAGGACTGTGCCACGTCCTCAGAACGATCAATTGAAACATATCGAGGCTCAAACGCTACCACAATTAAGGTAAAATCACCTCCCTTTCTTATTTACGTTTTCTACTAACTCATGTGCATGTGTTCGACTAAGAGGAATCGAAGCACCCTCCAGCTCGAAGACCTTAGGTTTTAAAGCATGTGTTGCACTCTTTTTCCCTTAGATCGAATTTTATCCAAATGGGTTTTACCGATGAGGTTTTTAACGAGACAACATCCATATGCTACCTAAGGGGAACTCATCAAGTATTCAAGGATTTTCTTCAATCAACCTCGAATACTGGGGGGCATCCCCCCGGGAGATCGCCTCCTCGAAGAAATTGAAACATGCCAAAGAGGGTCTCGACAGGAGAATGTTGTAACAGACCAAATGGTCGAATGAACCGTGTCTGCGTATAATAATCGGACCCTCGAAGGCGAAAACATGTACGCTTGTATAAAGAAATTGAAGGAGTATATATTATCAGTAAAACTCTTTATGCTGCAAAGAAGTTTGCTATTTTCACAAGAAACGGCTCCAGGGGCCAAAAACTCCCCAACACTCGGGGACCTATCATCAATGGTCAGCTCACCGAACCATATAACCTCAAATACATTAGCCCTCCATGAGGCAACATTGACTCCTGTAATCCCTCCATGAGGAAACCGCAAGCTCGTAAGTCCTCCATGACGAAACCTTGAGCTCATAAGCCCTCCATGAGGCAACATTGACTCTCGTAAGCCCTCCATGAGGCAACATTGAACCCTCGATATACACGTCGAGACTACCTCACTTGGGGGCTAAAAGGCTACGGCCAAACATAAAGAGCTTTGATTATATCAGCTCCAAACAATGCATAAGAGCCTAAGGGCTAGCCTAAAAATCCTCCAGGCCAATCTAAAGAGCCTCAGGGCCGATCTGAAAAACCTAAGGGTCGACGAGCCTGAGTCAAAATATGACTCGAGGAATGATCCCTAAATGGTTAACTATTAGCTATTACCAATTTCTCATCAAGCACAAAACCCCAAGGGTTTCATTTCGAAGTCCAACTCATCGGACTAATTATTGCCGAGCATCAAGATTCAGAACAAAAACAAAGACACAAACAAGTGGAAATTTATATAAAGGTAAAACCTAAAGGTTTATTTTTATATATATAATGATACAAATACACATTTACAATGCTCTCCGAGATCCCTATGCAAGGAATCAAGAAAGAAAAAAGCCTAGTTTACTCTCGGGGAATTAGTCTTTCTTTCCCTTGGAGACTACGGCTCCATCAGCCTCCTAGGGACCGGCTTCCTCATCGACCTCTTCCTCATTGTCTTCGGCATCGGAAACAGGGAGTTTGGCGTCGAACTCATCCGCCTTGTCCTGCTCTATCTCCTCCGAGAGGTCGAAGCCCCTAGCATGGATCTCCTCGAGGGTTTCCCTTCGGGATTTGCATCGGGCATAATCATTGATCTGCCTCTCTCGATCGGAAGCCTCCCCCAACTTCAAACGAGCCTCGACGACATCTTTCAGGTAGATGGCCACCTTCTTATCGGCTTTTGCTCGAACCTCCTCGGCTTCGGCTCGAGCGTCCACGACCTCGACCTTTATCTTCAAAAGGTCTGTCTTAAGCTTGGTAATCCTGCTCGTCTAAACCGAGTTGCTTTCTTGAGCATTACGAAGCTGTATCCCGAGGGCGGAGGCCTTAGCCAAAGCTTTCCTTTCATCCGCAACATGAGCACCTATCTGTGCCTTCAACTTGTTGCGTTCAACATTGGCCTAATCGATTTCACCCCAAAGGCATTCCAGCACCTCCGTTTTTCTCTGCAACTGAGATGGAGAAACATTAGTTTTCGAAAGTGGAAAAAGAAGCCGATATTCCCCCAATATGAAGGTTACCTAATTCTCGAGATGGCCCTCATAATTTTGACATTGATTCATCTCTGATCGAAGGTGTATCAACTCTTTTTCCTTCTTATCACAAAGAAGCTTAAGAGATTTCTCCCCGTCCAAGGATTTCCGCAACTTAGCCTTACAACAAAGCAGCTCAGACTTAAGCTTATCGAAGGCCTGTGGGAAGGAAGGCCCAGTTAGAAGGATAAAAATACGAAGCTGAGAAGGCCAAAAGATTACCGAGGCTCACCATAGAGCAGAGTCGCTGAGCCTTCTCGATGTCGAGCGTGCATCCACTGGTCTGGTTTCATCGGCCCCAGTTGAACCGCCCTGAACATCCTTTGAAGTACCTTCGAAGGGAGAAAAAGATGGTGGAAAAGGACCTTCACTCATCCCCTCCTGTGGAACCTATCCCCCGAGGTTGGAGCCCCCGGGTTTAGCAGACCCAGCTGCCTCGGGAGACTTCTCAGTTTTAGCCTTCGATGCGGTGTCGTCACTTTCGGTCGCATCACCGCTTGTATGCCGGCCGATGGATGCGAGACCTTCCTTGATTGTTACATCTTCTTTGTGCCTACGGGAAGGCCCTGCCTCACTTTGAGCATCTTCGTCCACCGAGGATCCTTTCCTTTTATTACCTTGACTTAGCTCCGAAGCCAAAGGTCTTTCCTCCTCTCCAAGAGGGCATGGTCTCACTTCAGAAAACTCACTAATACCTACAGCAAAGAAATTAACAAACATAAAGAGGAGTAATCCTTAAGAAGGGGACCATACAACACATACCATGGTGTTTTGCTTCAGATCTCACCACTTGCGTTCACCATAGGTTGAACAAGCTTCCAGTTTCCGAGTCCAATCCGCTAGGTCGGGGATCTCGTGTTGAAACCACTGGATCACTGCATAGAAAGAAAGAAAACATTGTTACGGAGTCCAAAACAACAAATGGCAAAGTATAGCGTATCGTTTACGTGTAAAATTCCATTTCTGGGGAAATGGCAGGAACTCCGTAGGAATAACATCAACAGTCCTCACTCGGAAAAACCGACTCATCCACCCTCGGTCCCCATCCTCATCATCACTGGTGATAAGGGGCCTGGTGGATCGATGTCGTAGGGTAACCAGACCTCGGTAATAAAAAGGCCGATATAGTCTGATGAGGTGACTGAGGGTGAACTCGAGCTCAGCCTTCTCTGCAAAGAATCTTATCATCAACACCATCCACCAGAACGACGGGTGGACCTAAGACAAGGTAACTCGATATCTTCGACAGAACTCGAGCACGCCTCGGTCGAGAGGGCCCAAAGTAAAGGGTACGTGTATACATTCAAAAACCCCTCTACATGGGCCATGATACCCTCCTCCCGAGAAAGTATCTGCAACATCACCTCTTCTCCCCATCCGCAGTCTCTCCTCACAGCCTCGAGGTGTCTCTCTTCTATTGATGAAATGAACCTTGATGCGTGTTCTCGATGGCCCGGAACGTCGAGAGGTCTCTCTAACATAAAGTCCTTCCTCGAAATGAAACAGTTCGAGGTTAGCTCGCCAAACGTCGGCGGTGTACCACTGATCGGACGTGAAGCAGAGGTAGAGTTTCCCGCTTCCTGGTGAGCATATTTGGGCATGGCATCCATGACTCATGTGAAGCAAGTAAAAGAAAATGAAAACCCGGGTGAAAGCTTCAAATTGAGATATTAGAAGAAATGATGCAAGAAGAGGGACTCCAAAGAGAAAATTAGCTTTGCAAACAGCAAAGCCCTCAATGAAGAAAACGAAAATATATATAGGGGAAGCGACAACTATTCATTTACTCTGATAGCCCATCAGCTCTGACATAGCCATTATGACATCTTGGGGAATGCACTGGCGGGGCTACCTCGGTTAGTTCATAGTCGCATAATAACAATGATGGTATCATACAATGTTCAAGGGATCTATGTGTTAAATCAACCTCGGGAATGTATGCAGCTGAAATCTAAACTGCCCAATCTCGAGGGTCTCTGTTACTCTGAGACCGGGCTCGAATGCGCTAAATTTAAATTCGAAAATTAAATTTTGCAGAAACACTAAAGACAAAGTTTTGAAGACACTAAACGAAGGAATCCTTTACATTTCCAAAAATTTATTTACAAGAAGGCTTTACAAACCTCCCCCGAGGAGCCCGCATACAAAAAAGAAGAAGTAAAAAAGGGTAAAGTATTCTATCCTTCATCCTTACTACTTCCCAAGTCGCTTGCCGAGCCCTCGTTCGAAATAGTCGGAACTGCTGATTCATCTTCCAAGGCCTTGGCTTCTTCGATCTCAACAGAGAGATCGAAACCCCTGGCATGCACCTCCTCGAGGGCCTGCCTCCTAGCTTTCAATCGAGCATGAGCAATGGCCCGAGCCAATTTGAGCTCGGCCTCTTCAGATATTTCTCTGGCCCGATTATTTGCAGAGGCATTATCATCATTGTAAGAGGACACGAATGCATCGGCCTCAGATATGGCCATGGATAATGCGACAACTTCCTCGTGAGCACCTCGAAGAAGAACCTGAGTCGAGGCTAGATCCTCCCGAAGAACGTCCCTCTTCGAGGCTACACTATCATTATGCCGCTTCAGCTCTAGGATCTTGACATCTTTGGCCGTGATCTCTCTCGAAGTTGCCCCGCCAGGGCATCCTTTTGCTTAATATGCAAATACCGAACTGAGGTAATAAGCACCAATTTATAACAATAAAAGACAAGCTCATGAAATTCCAGATTACTTGCTCGATGAAGTTAGCCCTCTCCTGGAGCGCCTTCTCTGAGCCTGCCCGGAGGTCGACCAACTCCTCCTCTTTTCGGGCATACAAAGCCTTCATCTCATTTGACTCCGATGTGAGCTTCTCAAGCTCCTCCTCATGACAAGTAAGCTCATCTTGTAGCTTGGAGAAAGCTTGATCGTACAACATCATGACCTACATCGCAAATGAGAGAAGTTAGAAAAACAAGAATAAAAACTTGAAGCACAAATAATATATCAATAAGTTACCCATTTATGGAGTCTTGTAGCCTCCTCAGGAGAAACCGGGGCATCAAGATCGGTATCTTCTTCAACACCGATAAAGTAGTCCTTGAATAAATCATGCTCTCCCTGAGAGGCCCCAACATCGGGAGCTTCCCTATTCTAGGCATCCCGTATTTGCCCCGGCGAAAATGACGGGCCCGATTGCAAATCGCCCAGGGCATCGAATTCTATCGAGGCTTCCTCTCGCCCTCGAAGAATCCTAGAATCGGCTCCTCCAACCAGGTATTCATCAGCACAGGTCGCATCCCCTCCAATAGTTGGCTCGGGGACTGCACCCAAACCTTTCTCGAGGGTCTCCTCAGCGCAAGGTGGGTCCGCATCAGCCACCTCCGACTCGGTAGTCTTCTGCCCAGCAACTTTCGAAGCATCAACACTTTGTCTTGCCCTTTGTACCAAAGGAAAACTGTCATCATCTTCGATTTCAGTACGAAAACTTTCTGCAGCTGCCGAGGTCAAAACCGTGGCATCGGTCTAAGGCTTTCGAGCCTTGGGTTTCTTTTGTTTCGGAGACTCCTGCGGTGTCTTCTTCTTCCTCTTTTTGCCCTCGGCAGGTTTTTGGGTCTCTTCTTCACCAGGAGAAGGTGGTCTCGTTGAAACGGCTTCCCCGAGGCCTGCACAAATGTAAAATACGAGACTTGTCTCCATTAAATCTAATCATAAGAAATCTAGAAGTAACAGTGATAAGAGCATACCATGATTCTTGGCCTGCCATCGCGTCTTTTGGCCAAATCACGCCAAATGCGTTCATTATACGGAGAGGCAGAATCCAAGAGCTTAACCCATCGCGGGAGGTCCCTGACAACACTAGGGAACCACACGGTGGCTATGTAATTAGTAGGGAATCAAGGAAAAAGCATAGGGGTCAGTTCAGAAGAAGAAAAAGAGGCAATTCGGGTGATGAAACATGCTCGATATAGGTACACTTATGCCTCATGTTCCATTCCTCCGGGAATGGAACCCTCTCGGCAAGGATGAGGTCAGAGGCCCTGACTCAAACAAACCGGCTCATCCATCCCCGATCTTTGTCTTCATCGATGCAGGCAAAAAATGCTTTGGCAGCTTGACGCTGCAGCTTGACTAAGCCCCCTCGATAGAGACGAGGGCTATATAATCTAATAAGATGATCCAGGATGAAAGACATCCCCCCGACCATGTTCGAGAAATATCTAATCATATTAAAAATTCTCCAGAAAGAGGGATAAATTTGACCGAGCATCACTCGATACTGACGACAGAAATCGAGGATCACTAGGTCTATCGGTGGAGAAGAAGGATTTACGGGGCCTAAAGTGAAATGATACGTATATACGCTGAGGAAGCCAGCTTTATGTGTAACTATTCTTTCCTCAAGTGAAGGGATTTCTACTTGTACCGCTTCCCCCAGCAGCAATATATCTTCACCTTCTTCACGTTGGTCACCAAACTTATGTACCGCAACATGGGCTCGCATCGGCCCGGTGTCGAGGGTGGTCTATCAATTTTGAAATCGGAGGTTGTCTCGAAGGGGCCGGGAATGCACTCCTCAATACGGGGAGGCGCTTTTTACTTACCCTTAGACGGGCGTGAAGAATAAGTGATTCTATCTTTTAGAGGGACCGTTTTAGAAGTTTTGGCCATGACTATAACAAATTTCCAAAGCAAGAAGATGAAAAAGTGAACGCAGAAGAAGGATGAAAGCAAGAAACTATTAGAAAAAGTTTAGGGACATGAAGGTGTTGTAAAAGTTTGAAATATGGAAAATGGAAGTATTTATAGGACTCATTCGAGCATATTGGAGAAGCGAAAAGGTTGACCAATAACAGTTCGTGTGCTTTTCGGGAACCGCGCTGACATCGACCACTGTACAAACTTTCTACCATGACATTTAATGATATCACGTGGAAGACGTCATAATGAAGATATCGAAGAGGAAAGAACTCAAGATCATTTCTTATCATTTCATTCTAAGAAACGCGGGGACTATCTGTGTACGGCCAAAATTGGGGAGTCCGATTTTGGGACCATTATGACACCCCATGACTGACCTCGACGAGCCCGAAGCGGAATTCATTGTTCGATCCCGAGGTGTACCCCTCGAGGAAGC
Organism: Nicotiana knightiana; assembly: GCA_005239525.1. Taxonomy (NCBI): domain Eukaryota; kingdom Viridiplantae; phylum Streptophyta; class Magnoliopsida; order Solanales; family Solanaceae; genus Nicotiana; species Nicotiana knightiana. The sequence continues at coordinate 17,372 of ML437572.1, forward strand.
ACATAGAAGGCTCATTGTGCTCGACCCCGGTGCAGTATAAATCGGTGACCATCATGGAAAGGCAGGAAATTCCCAAGGACACGTGACTAGAGCTGACCAAGTCTGCAAGGGTGGTATAATTTCGTACCAAGCCAATAAATAGCTGTACTAGCTATATTTATTTTTAATAATACACATGTACTATATTAGTATTCCCCCTCTATATAAAAGGGGATCCTTTTCATTTTTTGGGAGACATGAATATTGAATACAATAAGAACATTCTCTGCCTTCTTAACATACCCAACATTTGTTCTACGGATTTATTGCCTTTCATTTATCGTGTTCATTAATTGTTCTTCAATTGTTCTTGCTCATCATTTATCATAAACGGTTATCCTTGAGGCCCTCCATACTGTTATTCCTCCATCGACCGTCCTCTATTAGGCATCATAGTTCGAACTCGAGGACCTACTTCGGCTAGCTCGAGACCCTATTTTGTAACAACTCGGTTTGCATATCATTGATTTTCTTTACTCTTACCTTATTTTCCTAACTCGCACTTAGCATCTATTGTCTAGCAACCAGTACTAAAAATGAATAACATATTTTTAGAACCACTAAATCAAATATAATTGTCATTACCATTTTCTAGGTAAACAAGTTTATTACATAATTATTATAGACCCAATAATGAATGTGATTACAAAAGTTGTACAAGCAATAAAAGTAGGCCCAGAACATGCCCAAAGAGATACCCAATCTTTCCTGGGCCTTCAACAACTCTTTCTTGACACATAGCACACCCAGATTCCAATAGAGAACTATATTCATCAGCATAGCCCTGAAACCATAGAGGAACTTAAACCAAACCAAACAGCCATAGATTGACCATATGATCAAGACACTGAATCACTTAAACGAACCAATTTTCACATTCAGCAGATAGAATGGGGGAAGAACTGAGTATTAGAGATAGCCCAAGTAAAGAGAGTGGCCAGAGAACCCCAAGTCCTAGTGTGTTAGAGTTCACAAGGGTCTGGAATGGACCCCGAGCAATGCTCATACTAGGGAGGTCAAATAGAAGAAGTCTTAGTGGCCTTGGATTTCAGCCAGCCAAGAATTATAAATTCAGAGTAATATAGGTAACAAAAGAGAGTGAGAGAACTACGATTAAGGGACAAAATTTGAAGAGATACACTTGTATTTTAAAAGGCAGACATAGAAAAGTTGTCTAAAATACAGAATATGCTAGTTAAGAAGGTCAATAAGGCTTAGAGGCAGGTTCAACACTTGTAAAAAAAAGTAACATAGTAGTAGAAAACACATTGAGAGAGTTAGAGAAGAGTCAAGTTTCGGGATTGCAAGATTAACATACAAAGGTGAGTAACACCAAACAGGTCTAGGTAGAGTACCAACTTAAAGAGTTTAAAGCCCAGGGGTCCCAAGTATCCATCACAATATCGAAAGACAGACATGCTAACTTACATCATGAAACAAATAGTATCAAATATGGTAAGGAAACACAAGTTGGGATAACTAATTTAAAGTTTCAAATAATCACTAAAAGGATATGGAATCAAGTAAGCCAAAGACATATTGAGTAACACAATAGCAAGGGAGAGAGTCATTATAACACATTACAAATGTGAGGCAGTCATTGCAGGAATTCAACATAGAGTAGGAAAGCAAATTTATGTCAAATAGTAATGTAGGCATTCAAGTACCAATAAATCAGGCTAAATTAACTTAAGAAGGTCCAAATTATTCAAGTGAAGCATATTCAAATAACATATCTCAAAACTGGAGAGTTTAATCAAAAGCCACATGCTGAAGAAGTTCAAATCATAATACGAGTGCAGTGCTAGCGAAGTTACACATAGAGATGGTCTAAGAACACATTAGGTCATGAAATTGAAACCATAAAGCCAAGAGACTCACCAGTTAAATAGGCAACAAGAAAGAGAAAATTCCACAGTACTCTGAATATCACCAAAGAGAAAGAACCCAGAATCTTAGTGCATCAGAGTTCCCAAGGGCTTCAAATGAACCCCGGTAGTGCTTGCACCAAGAAAAGATTAAAAATCGAATCCTAGTGGCCTTGGCTTTCAGCTGGCCAAGAATCAAAATATAGAACAAGAGAATGAAAGAACAAAGAGCAATAACTTCAATTTTTAGTGAAATTTTCAACTATTAAAAGGTCTATCCAAAAGGGGAATAGGGAGGGGTTTATATAGTAGTAGGGATTGAAAGAGAAAATATGGAAAACAATCCATTAAGCACAAATAAGGAAAGAGAATATCATATACGAATCAAAATCAATAAGGGAGATGGATAGACTCAAACCCTAATTGGGTTCAACCGTCTGTAACTCGAACCAAGGGTGTAAATCGCTCTTTATTGAGCGCATATAGACGGAATACCGCCTAATAACCAAAGATCCAAGTCGTCCAGTCCGATCTTGGAAGTTATGCTTGCCAAACTTAGGCAAGCACCTAAGTAACACCATAAATGAACGACCAACATGGAGAGAAGATCAATAAGGTAAGTATACCACAGGTAGATTCCATCTCCAAGTTGGAATCGGAGAGGAACTGGGTGTGATGGCTAGGGTTTGTGAGAGAGAAGGGAGCATGTGAAGGCGGCTGGGAGGAGAAAATGGTCCCTAGGGTTTGGGGTGGGGATATAAGGAGAAATGGGGAAATATTGTGAGCTGTTGATCACTTTTGATCGACGATTGGGATTTGAGAAGAGTTAGGTCGGGTTTTGGACTGGGTTGGGAGTTAGGGGTGTTTGGTTTGGGCTAGGGTTATTGGGCCAAGGGCTTTGGGGTGTCTGGGATACCTATTTGATTCGAAGAAAAGGCCTGGTTTGGGCCAGTTTTTTAAAATAACAAAATTAAGGAAAAATTAATTAACAAAATAGCTAAATAAATATTAAAAATATTATTTAAGAAAATAATTACTTGAAAATAATAGCTGAAGGTTGTAAACATGTAAACATTTATTTTAACTCAAAATAAAATAATAAATATAATTAATTGCAAAGTGTAGGCTATTATTGCAAAAAATGTGTAATTAACATAAAAAATACAAATGTAATTATGGAAAATGAAGTAAAATATTATAAAACATACATGTGGGTGTAAGTAACAAATTTGGATGATTCATTCATCACAAAATAATTTAAAGGATAATTACTAGATATTTATATAACAAAAATGTAAAAAGAAATTAATTTAGAGCTTTTAAAAATTATGGAAAATTATAGAAAATGCTTGTATAGGTTTAAACTAGATATTGATGCAAACATTCTATTTTTAAAGTATTTATATGTATTTTAAAAATATGAGGGAAAAATTGGGTAGCAACAACTACCCCTCTTTACCTAAGAATGATGAAAAAGTTGCCGGGTAAAGAAGTGATGACTAATTTTGAGCGAATGGGGTGATTTGAAAATGGAGGCCGAACCCCGGTTCCTGAGTTTCCTACATATCTCTGGTGTTACGGGAATCAGGCTGTGTGTAGTTCTGGATCCATAGGTGAACTGAACCGATGGAGTTGTTATAAGAGTAGTCATATGTTTTGGAAAGGGTTCTTTTGGGGTAGGAAAATATCATATGAATTTGCGCGAAATCACGAGTGTGAATCTGAGAAGTTATGGATGTATTTCAAAATGAGCATTTGAATGGTTGTCAAGTGAAAATAGGTAACTGATGGTGGTTGGCTGTGTTTGAAATAATTGCAGGATGTGAACTTTGAACAGAAATTGGGGCGAAGATAGCTCTCGTTAAGAGAACGGTTACCTCTTGGATTACCTGAAAAACTTAAACACAATGCATGAAAGTATATATGGGATTATCGCGAGAATTTAAACTTGATGCAAATTCCCTTTGGATCATGAAAGTTGTTTTTGGACGGTGAGGATGATGTCCTTAGACCATGACGTCCTGGGCCATGAATCACATGGTAAGGGATTCGCAAGCTATGAAATGATGTCCTCGGGCCATGAGAATGGCTCCTTTGAAACATGATGCCTTTGAATAATGATATGCAATATTGAGAGATCCTCAGGACATGGCATGGTGTCTTCTAGCTATGAGGATGATTCCTTCAGACTATGACGCCTTTGGACAAATGGCGATGTTTTAGCCCATGAGATGCAAAGACATGATGCTTGGTAGTATACGAAGCCAAACAAGACAGCGCTTAGTTTTGTGTAAGATAGGGGCAGTGCTTAGCCCTGGGAAAATAGAAAACAGTGCTAGGTTTCAAATAGCATAATGGAGGTAGCATTTGGTATTATGCAAGGATAAGGCGATGCTTAGCCTTAGACAATCGAAGAGGCAGTTCTTAGACTCATAGAAGAAGAGGAGACAATGTTTAATCTCGATGCAATTAAGAGACAGTGCTTAGTCTCATGCAAAGAAAGGAAATTCCTAGCCTTATGCAATTATGGAGGCAATGTTTAGCCTCATGCAAAGAAAGGCAATGCTTAGCCTTATGAAAAAGAGGAGATAGTGCTTAGTCTTATGCAATTTAGGAGACAGTGCTTAGTCTCATGCAATTTGGGAGACAGTGCTTAGTCTCATGCAATTTGGGAAACAGTGTTTAGTCTCATGCAAAGAGAGGGAATGCTTAGCCTTATACAACTATGGAGGCAATGCTTAGCCTCATGCAAAGAAAGGAAATTCTTAGCCTTATGCAAAAGAGGAGACAATGCTTAGTCTCATGCAGTTAAGAGACAGTGCTTAGTCTCATACAATTTGGGAGACAATGCTTAGTCTCATGCAATTTGGGAGACAGTGTTTAGTCTCATGCAAGGAACACAATGAGTGAGAAAGCAGAGTATTTCTTAGTTGGATACGTGTTTGCATTTGGCAACTTTGCTGTTATGAAGATAGTGATTTTGATGTGTGTACATATTTGCGAATGTTCATTGTGCCTGTATCCAAAGAACAAATCGTGAGTTTTGCGGGGAAGCTTGGTTTGTGCCTTTGCCTGCTTGTTTTGATCTTGTTCCTGTCTCGAGATCCTTTCCGAGTTACCCTTGGTATTATCTGACTGTTTATAAGAATAAAGTTTTCGAGAAAATATGCGTGCATTTTATGAATGTGGTTAATTAAAATATAGTAGTATGCAATATCAAGTAAGTTAGATGAACCAACGACTGTGACACTTTAGAGACATTGCGACTCCCTTGCATTAGAATTTTGAGGGTCCTCCTCAAAATTCTGCCCCAGTTTAATAAGCAATTCTTTGACTGTTCTGCATATGATGAAGTTGGCGGGACTTGCTCCAAAATTTTTAGAGTCCTCCTCAAAGTTCTGCTCTAGTTTCTGATCATGGTAAAAATGAAGATTTTATTGAGATGTGACCGAACCCACAGGGATGCCTATGTATCCCCTCTTAAACGGGAATTAGGTCAAGCGTAGTTCAGTTACATAAGTTGAAGAAATGTAAACAATCTAAACGTAATATCTCTTGACTGCGTCTGAGTTCATAGGTTTTGGCCAAATTTCTCCATCCATTTCTGCAAGTATGAGCGCTCCTCCTGTTAGTACTCTGTGAACCATGTAGGGTCCCTAGAAATTAGGTGAAAATTTCCCTTTGGCTTCATCCTGATTCGGGAAGATCCGCTTCAGCACCAGCTGCCCCGGTGTGAACTGTCTAGGTCTGACCCTTTTGTTGAAAGCTTTGGACATTCTGTTCTGGTAAAGTTGACCATGGCATAACGCATTAATTCTTTTCCCATCGAAGAGATCCAATTGTTCATAGCGACTTCATATCCATTCTGCATCACTGAGTTCAGCTTCTTGTATGATTCTTAAAGGAGGAATTTCAACTTCAGCGGGAATAACAACTTCAGTACCGTAGACCAGTAAGTAGGGGGTTGCCTCGGTTGATGTGCGAACTATGGTACAATATCCCAATAAGGCAAATGGTAACTTCTCGTGCCATTGTTTGTGATTATCTACCATCTTTCTCAATATTTTCTTGATGTTCTTGTTGGCGGCTTGCACAACTTCATTCATTTGAGGCCTGTATGTTGTGGAATTCTTATGCTTGATCTTGAAGATTTCACACATAGATTTCATTAAGTCACTGTTAAGGTTGGCAGCTTTGTTGGTGATGATGGATTCTGGCACCCCGAATCGGCAAACAATACGATCCCTGACAAAATCTACGACGACTTTCTTAGTTACAACCTTGTAAGATGCAACTTCAACCTATTTTGTGAAATAGTCTATGGCCACTAGAATGAACCTGTGCCCATTCGAAGCAGCGGGTTCGATCTGACCGATGACATCCATTCCCCAATTGGAGAAAGTCCAAGGTGCACTTGTTGCATTGAGTTCATTTGGTGGCACTCGTATCATATCCGCATGTACTTGGCGTTGATGACACTTTTGGACATACCTGATGCAGTCTGTTTCCATATTCATCCAAAAATATCCTGCTCTTAATATCTTCTTAGCTAAAACAGAACCGTTCATGTGTGGTCCGCAAGTTTCGGCATGTATCTCTTCGAGCAGTTTGGAAGCTTCCTTGGCGTCAACACACCATAATAATCCCAGATTTGGAGTCCTTCTGTACAAAATTCCTCCACTTTGGAAGATATGGTTGGACAATCTTAGGGGTAGGCGTTTCTGAGTATGATCTGCACGCTCCGGGTATTATCCTTTTGCCAAGTATTCTTTGATGTCATGGAACCACGGATTCCCATCAGTTCATTCTTCAACATGAGCACAATAAGCTGGATGGTTATGGATCCTTACTGGAATAGGGTCCATAAAATTCTTGTCTGGGTGTTGTATCATGGAAGATAGCGTGGCCAATGCATCTGCGAACTCATTCTGGATTCTCGGAACATGTTTGAACTCTATTTTTGTGAATCTTTTCATCAATTTTTGCACATAGTACAGATACATTAATATTTTGGTACTCTTTGTATCCCATTCTCCTATAACCAGATGTACCAAAAGGTCTGAATCACCCATTACCAGCAATTCTTGAATGTTCATGTCAATGGCCAACTTGAGCCCCAAGATGAAAGCCTTATATTCCGCCATATTGTTGGTACACAAAAATCTGTGTTTTAGGGATACCGGATACTGTTGACCTGTCTCTGATACTAAAACTACTCCAATACCCACTCCTTTGAGATTTGCAGCCCCATCGAAGAATATCCCCCAACTGTCATAGGTTTTGGTGATATATTCCCCTACAAATGATACTTCTTCATCGAAAGATATGTTTTTAACGGTTCGTATTCTCCTCCTACAGGGTTTTCTGCCACATGATCCGCTAATGCCTGTCCATTGACCGCTTTCTGAGTTACATAGATGATCTCAAATTCACTTAATAGTATCTGCCATTTTACCAACTTCCCTGTAGGTATGGGTTTTTGAAAAATGTATTTTAGAGGATCCATCCTTGATATGAGATATGTGGTGTAGGCACAGAAGTAGTGCCTCAACTTTTGAGCTATCTATGTCTGAGCACAGTAGGTGCGTTCCAGCAAAGAATACCATGCTTCATAGGATGTGAACTTCTTACTCAGATAGTATATGGCCTGCTCTTTTCTTCCTGTCTCATTGTGTTTCCCAAGACACAACAGAAAGCCCCGTCTAGTACGGAAAAATAGAGTAGCAGAGGTCTCACAGGTTCCGGCGGGACTAGGACTGGTGGTGTCGACAAATATTCCTTGATTTTGTCAAAAGCTTTCTGAAATTCTTCAGTCAAACTTGTTGCGGCATCCTTCTTCAGCATTTTGAAAATTGATTCACAGGTCACAATTGATTGCGCTATGAAACGGTTGATGTAGTTGAGACGCCCTAATAAACTCATCACATATTTGTTGTTCTTTGGAGGTGGAAAATCTTGGATGGCCTTGACCTTTGACGGGTCTAACTCAATTCCTCTATGATTGACGATGAATCCTAACAACTTTCCAGCAGGGACCCCAAAAACACATTTTGCGAGGTTCAGTTTCAAATTATACCTTCGAAGTCATTCAAAGAACTTCCTCAAGTATGCTATGTGATCTGTACCCTTCTTAGATTTGATGATGACGTCATCCACGTACACTTCTATCTCCTTGTGTATCATGTCGTGGAAAATGGTTGTCATGACCCTCATATAAGTGGCTCCAACATTCTTCAGGCCAAACGACATCATTTTGTAGCAGTATACTCCCCATGGCGTAATAAAGGCTGTCTTCTCAGCATCTTCATCATCCATCCAGATCTGATGATATCACGCGAAGCAATCCACAAAAGACTAGAGTTCATGCTTGGCATAGTTGTCGATCAGTATGTGTATATTGGGCAATGGGAAATCATCTTTAGGATTTGCTTTGTTTAAATATCGATAGTCGACACATACTCTGACTTTCCCATCCTTCTTCAAAACTGGCACGATATTAGCCAACCAAGTTGGATATTCAACCACTCTGAGAACCTTAGCTTTGATGTGCTTGGTGCTTCCTCCTTTATTTTCAGACTCATATCTGGATTGAACTTTCTGAGCTTCTGCTTTATAGGCGGACACATAGGGTTGGTAGGTAGTTTATGATACACTATAGATGTGCTCAAACCAGTAATCATCATAAGACCATGCGAAAATATCCTCGTATTCCTTCAGGAAGCGGATGTACTCTTCTTGCTCGGACGATGAAAGGTGAATGCTTACACGCGTTTCCTTGACTGTTTCGGAATCTCCCAAATTGACTATCTCGGTTTCATCCAAATTGGACTTAGTCTTGTTCTCAAAATTTGCCACTTCTCTAACAATTTCCTCAGGTATTGTATCTTCTTCTGTTTCCTCCGAATCACTATCCCTAATTTGCATTGTCTCATTACATGTCACAGTTGTAGGTTCATCAGGATAAGTAATAATAACGCTGTTGAGAGAAAATGCAAAGGATAATAATAAATACTAAAACAAAAAACTATTCATAAATACTAAAACGTCAAACAAACAAAATTTTAATGATCCGAACAATTATTTCAAAGCAAAAATGATTAAAACAAAATACTGAAAATGTCTTAAAATGCCCATAAAATTGTTTTCAAAGTAAATGATGCTAATTGCCAGGCTACCCAGGAACTCGACGGGCCCTTGATGGTGTAGCAGTCCAATTCCTGAGAACAACCCCCTTCTTCGTTGTTTGAATGACGAGGCTTTCCTCCTCTTCCTCCTCAACTATTGCACTACAGTCCATGTCTTCATCTCCCAAGAACAGATTCCTTATGCCAGCTAGAAATTCGTCTTCTTCAGATCCCCAAATCATGTCAGCTTGATGAAATAACTAGCTCAAATGTGGTACCGGCTGCTCAAGAGGGTAATAAGGACCACGCCGTGGTGGAGACCAATCGTTATACTCCTGCCAGATGTACTTATATCTAAGCCCAAAGGTTGTGCCGTGACGCTTTAGCTGTATTTAGTGATGCCCTGGAGATTCTTACCGAGACCCTTACCAGGTTCATACCCTATCCATGCCAATATGCATTCTATTTTACTTCTCCACCATTTATCCTTCTCAAGTGCATTGACACGCTCGATGCGATGGTATGTTTCTCTACCCAACTTTCTTCTATTCTCAACAACCAGAATAGTTTGATTGGTGTAAATAAAATTACTTCCATCCCCATGGATGATTACTTCCTGATGATTCCATTCGAACTTCACGGCCTGATGTAGAGTAGAGGCTACGACCCCAACATCATGTATCCAAGGTCGGCCCAACAACAGATTGTATGTGGCGGATATGTCTAGTACTTGAAATTCAACATCAAACCAGGTTGGGCCAATCTATAAACAGAGGTTGGTCTCCCCAATTATGGTCCTTTGGGACCCATCGAATGCTTTCACGTTCATACTCCTCTCTCATATCTCATGAAGACCCTTACACAACCTATTCAAAGTTGTTAATAGACATATGTTCTTGAACCCCCATCTTTCAGAACCCTGGCAATGAATTTGTCCTTGCACTACACTGTAATATACGGTGCCCTGTTGTTACTCAGTCCTTACGGCGACAGTTTGTCTTTGTGAAAACTGATCTTGTGACTTTCCAATACCTGCCCTACCATATTGTCCATCTCCCCACTGGTAATGTTATTGAGTATATAGGCCTCGTTCAATACTTTCATTAACGCGCTCCTATGCGCCTCAGAGTTCCGTAGTAGTGATAGAATGGATATTTGAGCAGGAGTTTTATTCAGATGATCGACCACAAAATATTCTCTCGCATGCACCTTTCTCCAAATATCTTCTGGACCAATCTCAATGACAGGCAGCTTAGAAGCGGCTTCTTTACTTGTTCCTCCCAAATGTTCGGGCATATAAACCCTACCAGTTCTGGTTATGCCTTGTGCTGCACATGTTTTTTACATTTTCACTTTTCCTTTCCTTATCGCTTCCGCAACACAGTCCCAGGTAATAACATTGGACTTAAAGGATGGTGTAGGTGCGACCGTCATAGTGAATGGTGTTGTCACTTCAACCTTAAACGGGGTTGGCGCAGTTGAGGGTGTTGTCACTTCAACCTCAAACGAAGTTGGTGTGGCTATCTCGAGCTCAATCGGTGCTTGGATCTATACTATGATAGGTGTGAGAGTGACTGGAAGTATTTTAGGCTCATCCCCATCAAGAATGAGTCCAATTGACCCTTTCGGATCCCATTCTTCATCGGTTTCTATCACATTCACCCCCTCTCCCTTATGATCCGGGTGAGGATTGTTACAGACATTAGGTGCAAGATCTTTTGCTTGTATAACTTTGGTGTCAATTAATGTATGGATCTTATCCTTCAAAGTGCGACATTCATTAATAGTATGGCCCTTCATGCTCGAGTGGTAGGCACATGTCTTATTTGGATTAGTCCACTGGGAGAAGTTTTCCATAGCAACAACGGGAATGGGAGTGACATAACCAGCATCCTTCAGTCTCTCGTACAATTGATCTATGGGTTCAAAAATTAGGGTGTATTGTCTAGGCGGTCTGCGTTCGAAATTTGGTCTAGGTTTTTAGTAGTTTTGGCGGGCTGGTGGTGAATGGTAGTGTGCTGGCCGGGTGTTATAGGTATGATAACTGGCGGCAGGTTGTTGGTATCTGGGAGGTGAAGGATGATATGCGGGTGGGGGTGTTTGGTATGTGAGAGGAGACTTTGGACATTGGGCCACCATTACTGCCCCTACTTCTTTCTTTTTAGAACTACCAACTGACTGTAAGGCTTTGTTTGTAGCTTGGAGCGCTTCAAAATTTGTCACCATTTCGCTCTTAATCCCTTATTCTATTCTTTCTCCTAATTTGATGATGTCCGAAAATTTATGGTTTTCAATAACCATCAGTCTCTCGTAGTATTGCGGATCCTGAGCTTAGACAAAGAACTTATTCATCTGTTCTTCTTCCAGTGCGGGCCTTATTTTTGCAGCTTTAGACCTCCACCGAGTAGCATACTCGCAGAAATTTTCCGTTGGCTTCTTCTTAAGATTTTGAATGTAGAAAATGTCTGGCGCATTTTCCGTATTAAACCTGAACCGATCCATAAGATCTGATGCCATGCTCACCCAATTAACCCATTTCTTTGGGTTTTGAATGATGTACCAAGACAGGGCGTCTCCAGTGAGGCTCCTCATGAACATCTTTATGCGGATCTTTCATCCTTGCCAACCCCTACGAGTTTGACACAATACGTTCTCAAATGTACCTTCGGATCACCCGTCCCGTCGAACATTTCAAAAGGAGGCTTGTAACCCTCTGGAAATTCTACATCCGGCTGAATGCATAAATCCTCATAATTTAAACCCTCGACGCCTTTACCACCTTCGACACTTTGGGCTCTACCAGTAGGTTTCTTCAGTTCCTCTGCCATGTTCTTGATGAGAAGGTCCTTCTCGGCAGATTCCGGTGTGTATAGAGTTTGCTGTGGAGTGTGGGGTAAGGTTTCCACGTATATGGGGTTGCTTTTATGGACTCTAGGAATTTGGGCAGTAGTGGTGGTTGTTGGTTGAGTTTTAGGGATCAGGGGTAGGTTGTGGTGTGTTTTGAGGAGTGTGATAGGTCGTGGTTTGTGGATACTGGGTTGGATGGTGATGATGTTGTGGAGGGGTCAGTATTGGTGGAGGATTGGGATTTTGAGGAGGTGTGGCATATTGATGAGGTGCGGGATAATTTTGCGGGTGTTGGTTTTGTGTGTTTTGTGGAGGTGCTGGATTTTTGCTTTTTTGTTGGTTGATGTCGGGAACATTCAGGGTGAGGGAAAGGTTTGCCAAGTTCCAGACCTGCTCAATCTCCCCTTGTAACTCCAATATTTTCTGTTCCAACCGTAAGACCAAGTTGTTCTATGCCGGAGTACTCTGACCATCTGAAGTTTCGACATTCTCTTCGTGAGTAGAATTGTCTTTTTTGATACCGCCCATATCATCCATTTTGGCTTTTCCTTTGTTCTTGGAATCACTTGGTGGAGGAGGAGGTGGAGGACCTCTGGATCTGGTATGATATGCTGATGATGCATGTATGCACGAACCAACCTTAGGGAATGGGAATAAACAAAAGAAAAGAAAACAAAAGGTAACCAAGTCAGTAGGGTGTATTAGAAGGATGTTTGCGATATTTAAACATGCATTGTGGAATTATAAATTCACGTCCTAATTTGAGGGACCTCATTGTGCCCGAGGTAGGCCCAAGTGACATATAGATTTGGAGAAAATTGATGCCAATAATTGCATCATTTCATTAATGTGAAAATGAACCAAATCTATACTAAAATGACAATAATGAGAAAAAGTTACTAATGACATTTGCCTTATTACAATCAAAGTCTAAAACGAGTCTAGAAATCAGTAAAACATTGTTCCTAATATATTTGTTCCCAGAGAGACCTTATCCATGCTTGACCTTCTTGGATCCATCAATCAGGTTCCCCGGGTCGTGCATGTGCAACAACAGATAAGCCCTTGCTAGATGCCCTCCTTCGTTGCCCTCTGCATTTCTGACAGTCCGAGATCCTTTTCCTCATCTTTCCCTCAAGCTCCATCAACCCTTGCTCCAAATATTTCAACTTCTGTTAATCTAGTATCGATTTCTTTCCACTCGTTGATTGCTTCCATGTCCACTTTATGTTGTTCCAAATGTCTGTCTTCAGACTCGTCAACCCTCTAGCGCAACATCCTATATTTGACTTTTGCTTTAGAAGCATCGTCAATAACCCTAATTTTCAGATTAATCCCTGGCTTGACATCCCTCGCTACATCATCTACCAACCATGATGGATAGAAATACACATGGCCGACATGATACTGATATGGCTTGATGATATCTCTCTCCACAATGATCTTTAGATTCCACATATGCTGTGCCTCAAACTTGAATGGAATGGTGTTTCCCTTGAAGTTTTCTTTGTACCGGACCATGCTGGAAACCCGAGGTATAACCTGCTTTCTCCTAGCTTGCCTCATTACCTTTATAGGAGCATAAGGATAGATTCCTCTTAACCCAATCAGTACTAGATGCGTGATTTCCCTTGACCTGATGATGAACTCGATGCTAGGGAACCATCCGAACATCCAATGCACCTTCTCGTCTTGCTGAATAAACGCACCCAGCTCACAACATTTCCTGGTTGTGCAAACCTATTTGGGATAAATTTCATTCTTTTCAGATGATTGTAGGGTATGTCGTCATTCAATGGCTGTCATAGAAGTTCTTGGCGGTATTCACCTCTCTGAAAGTGTTCTAATAACCATACCTGCAGCAACAAATTGCAACCCTCGAAGTGCCCATACCCTTTTTTTGCAGCGATCTAGGGCCCGATACATCTCAGCTAAGATCATAGAGATGATGGTGTTAGTTTGCCCCTTAATTCCCTCCATTAAAGTCCTAGAGACCATAGCTAGGGAGTTGTCACGACCCCAAATCAATATAGGCCGTGATGGCGCCTATCGTGAAACTAGGCCAGCCAACTACTGAGAGTAACACACAAAACCGTCCGTTTAATGTCACAAGTCAAAGTAATTCATTTAATGTTCATGTTTTAAAGATATAATTAATAGCAGTAAAACCATAAATCAAATCTAACCACAACCCAGCACCCGTATACAACTATCAGGAGCATCTAAAGAGATAAATACAAAAATCTGATAACAAGTCCCTGTTAGTACAATCCGGAGAATACTAGAAACCTACGAGCTAAGAAAGGAAAAGAAAGCCAGCTGGGGACGCCGAACATCTACCTCTATCCTCGAGCAACCTCCGAGCAAAGGAGAAATCAGCTAACGCTCAGATCTGGTACCCGGATCTGCACACAAATGTGCAGGGAGTAACGTGAGTACGCCAACTCAGTAAGTAACCAAAGCAACTAAAGACTTGAGTGCAGTGACGAGCATCTAAAAGTGATAGTTTCATAAAAATATATGCCAGTGAAAACAAATAGAGTAACCCAAAAGACTACATTTACCAAATACTTTACAAATTCCAGTTTCCCTTCTAAACTTGCATAAAACATAACTCAACGTCTATTAAAGAGAATCAGTGTAAAATGAGGGAAAAATAATGATATCACAATTTATAGCCTCTCGGGCACAATATCACTCATACGTAAGATCTCTCCGTCACTCGTGACTCCTCTATCAGTACTCAAAGCTCACACTTAGCACTCTCACTCAACAGGTAACATGTATCCACACAAACTGCTGCGACGTGTAGCCCAATCCATATAATATCTATATATGCTGCGGCGTGAAACCCAATCCATATAATATCTATATATGTGCTGTGACATGCAGTCCGATCCATATAATATTTATATATGCTGAGACGTGCAGCCCGATCCATAACTAGCCTCACAAACTCGGCTCTCGGCCTCACTCAGTCATCCTCTCAAGCCACTCGGGAAACTCATCTCAACATCACGGGACTCATCCCCAAATACCTCACAGTATTCTAACACATTGGGATAATAGTGAAAAAGGCAACAAGTAATAAAGATGACTGAGTTCACAATTTCCTATCAAAAATAGTGTGAGAATAGTGTAAAACTACCCCTAGGGGTCTAAACAGATCGGCACAAGGCCCCAAACGTGGCATACTTCCCATAATACATCACTCAGCACCTCACAGCCACTCAGTATCAGCCACTCGGGCAACCTCACTGTCACTCATGCCTCCCAATCACTCGTTACTCGGAACTCAATACTAGCACTCAGTAGGTACCTGCGGTCACTGGGGGTGTGTACAAACTCCGAAGGGGCTCCTTCAGCCCAAGCGCTAATATCAAGCCACCTCGTGGTGTATCATATCCTCACAAACAGTCCCTCGGCCTCACTCAGTCAGAACTATCAAAAGCCCCTCGGGCGTATCAATAAAATAGGGTACTCAACCCAAAAGAATCATTTTATATCTCAAAACTGTGTAAATAAGGCTGAGTTTCGAAAGCAGTTAAGCACAATATGATTGGGTGTAAATCATAAATCAACAGTGAGGAAATAGCAGTAAAAAGCCCCTAAGGGGTCCAAACAAGTCGGCACGAGGTCCCAAACATGGCTTATAGACCAAATATATCAATAGTTTTGGAACACAATATAACATATGATTCAAAGTAAAAAATACGCAACTCAATAGTTGCCGCGGAGAGGACCAAGTCCAATCCAAAAATTAGTGCGTGCCACATACTCGTCATCCGACATGTGCGCTATTCTAAAAATAGTGAGAAATATGAAGTCCGGGGTTTCATACCCTCAGGACAAGATTTATAGCCGTTACTTACCTCTATCGGGCCACAATACTAATCTGCTATGCTCTTGCCCCTCAAATCGGCTCCCGATTGCTCCGAATCTAACCAAACAAGATTAACATCATCAATATACGCTAAAGGAACAAAACTCACTCGAAAGCTATCAATTTAGACATAATTCTCGAAATTCGGCCAAACCCGAGCCCCAGGCCCATGTCTCGGAATTCTATAAAATTTACATCACTAGAATCCTCATCCTTCCACGATTCTACACATACCAACAACACCACAATCGGACCACAATTGCCCGCTCAAATCACCAAAAGAATTTTCCAAACTTCCTCCTATTTTTCCCAACTTCTGTTACTTTAAATCCTTCAAATTGCAAGCCTAATCCATCACAAAATAACATAGAAACGAGTTTATAATCCGGGAACTTACCTCCACTAAAGACCTTCGAATTCCCCCTTCAATTTGCTCTTAAACCAGCTCAACCCGCATGCAACAACGGAAGAAATCACAAAATTTTTGCGGAGGCACCTATTTATATTTTCTGTCTAGTTAACCCGCACCTGCAGATAGTTCCTCACACTTGTGGACCCACACCTGTGGTCCCAGGTGCACACCTTCGAAATCCCACTAATAGACCAAACTTCGCACCTACGAGTCCTCTTCCGCACCTGCGGCTTCGCAGGTGTGACCCATGCCTCGCACCCGCAGTTTCCTCCAGCCAGGCCTCTTTTCGCACGTGCACAAGGTTCTGTGCACCTGCGGCCATCGCACCTGCGGCTCCCCATCTGCAGGTGCGGCCACACCAAAAGTTTCACACCAGCAGCTATTTTGCTGCAATTTTCTAAGTCCAAACCTCCACTAACCATCCGAAATTAATCCCGCGACCCTCGAGGCCCCAACCAAACATACCAACACACCCCATAGCATCATTCAAACTTAGTCGAGCCTTCGAAACACCAAAACCAACACAAAAACACCAAAATTACATAAAATTCAAGCCTATGAATTTTGAAACTTCTAAATTTCGCCACTGATGCCGAAACCAACCTAAACACATTTGATTGACCTGAAAATTTGCACACATATCCAAGACGACATTATGAACCTGTTCCAACTTCTGGAATTCCATTGCGACCCCGATAGCCTATTTTCCACTACCGACTGGAAATCGCCAAAAACTAACTTTCGCCAATTATAGCCTAATTCGACAACAGACATCAAAACTTCATTCCGAACACACTCTTAAGTTCAAAATCACCTAACGAAGCTATCCGAGCTATAGAATCAACATCCGGGGTCTTTTTTCAATAAGTCAACTCCCAGTTGACTTTTTCCAACTATTAAGCTAGTTTAAGGACTAAGTGTCTCTGTTCTCACTACGACCACTCCGAACCCGAACCAACTGACCCAACACAACATAAATAGGCTAAGCAACATATGATAAAGCAAAAACGGGAAAACGAGGCTAATCTCACAAAACGACCGGCTGGATCGTTACATCCTCCCCCTCTTAAACAAACCTTCATCCTCGAACGGGTCTGGAAACATACCTGGAGTCTCGAATAAGTGAGGATATCTGTTCCGCATCTCCTGCTCGGTCTCCCAGGTGGCATCCTCCACCGACTGTCCTCTCCAATGAACCTTCACTGAAGCTATATCCTTAGACCTCAACTTTCACACCTGAAGACCCAAAATAGCCACTAGCTCTACTTCATATGACATATCACCCTCGAGTTGAACCGTGCTGAAGTCCAACACATGAGACGTGTCACCAACATACTTCCGGAGCATCGAAACATGGAACACCGGATGAATACTCGATAAGCTTGGAGGCAAGGCAAGTCTATAAGCCACCTCCCCAATCCTTTGAAGCACCTGAAATGGCCCAATGAACCTGGGACTTAGCTTTCCCCTCTTCCCAAACCTCATAACACCCTTCATGGGTGACACCTTCAGCATCACTTTCTCCCCAACCATGAAAGACACATCTCGGACCTTCCGGTCCACATAACTCTTCTACCTAGAATGCACCGTGCAAAGTCGCTCCGGAATCAACTTCACCTTACCCAACACATCATGAACCATGTCTGGGCCCAATAACCTAGCCTCGCCCGACTCAAACCAACCAACCAGAGATATGCACCTCCTACCATATAAAGCCTCATACGGAGCCATCTGGATACTCAACTGATAACTATTATTATAGGCAAACTCCGCGAGTGGCAGAAACTGGTCCCATGAACCCCCAAAATCAATGACACAGGCATGCAACATATCCTCCAAAATCTAAATAGTACGCTCTGACTGCCCATCGGTCTGAGGATGAAATGTTGTGCTCAATTCGACCTGAGTACCCAACTCTCTCTGCACGTCCCTCCAAAACTAAGATATGAACTGAGTACCTCTGTTAGAAATGATAGAAACTGGGACCCCATGCAATCAGACAATCTCCCTAATATAAATCTCAGCTAACCGCTCCGAAGAATAAGTAGTACACACAGGAATGATGTGCGCGGACTTGGTCAGCCGATCCACAATGACACATATAGCATCAAACCTCCTCGAAGACCGTGGGAGCCCAACTACGAAGTCCATGGTGATCCGCTCCCACTTCCACTCCGGAGTATCTAATCTCTAAAGCAATCCACCTGGTCTCTGATGCTCATGCTTGACCTACTGACAGTTGAGACACTGAGCTACGAACTCCACAATACCCCTCTTGATCCGCCTCCACCAATAATGTTGTCTCAGATCCTGATACATCTTTGCGGCACCCGGATGGATGGAATACCGCGAACTATGGGCCGCAGCTAGAATCAAATCTCGAAGTCCATCCACATTGGGCACGTAAATTCGGCCCTGCATCCTCATGACCCCATCATCACCAATAACCACATACCTGGCATCACCGTGATGGACCTTGTCCTGAAGAACGAGCAAGTGTCGATCATCATAATGGCGTGCTCTAATTTGATCATAAAGAGGAGACCTAGAGTCTACACAAGCCAATACCTGCAGAGGCGCTGATAGATCCCGTCTCACCAAATGACCCACTAAAGCCTGAGCATCAAGTGCTAATGGCCGCTCTGCTACTGGAAGGTAGGCTAGACTCCCCAAACTCTCCGCTCTGCGACTCAAGGCATCGGCCACTACATTGGCCTTCCCCGGATGATATAAAATAATGAGGTCATAATCCTTGAGAAGCTCCAACCACCCCCTATGACGCAAATTCAGATCCTTCTGCTTAAGAAGATTCTGCAAACTATGGTGATTAGTGAAAATCTCATAATGCACTCCATATAAATAATGACGCCAAATCTTTAAGGCGCGGACAATAGCTGATAGCTCAAGATCGTGCACTGGATAATTCTTCTCGTGCACCTTCAACTGTCTGGACACGTAGGGAATCACCCTACCATCCTGCATCAAAACTGCTCCAAGGCCAACTCTCGAGGCATCACAGTAAACTGTATAAGAAACTGAACCCGTAGGCAAAATCAATACCGGAGCTGTAGTCAAAGCTGACTTGAGCTTCTGAAAGCTCTCCTCACACTCCTCAGTCCACCTGAACTAAGCACCCTTCTGGGTCAGTCTTGTCATAGGTGCTATAATAGATGAAAATCCCTCTATGAAACGACGGTAGTATCCTGCCAAACCAAGGAAACTGCGAATCTCGGTAGCTGATGATGGTCTAGGCCAGATATGCACCGCCTCTATCTTTTTCGGATCAACCTGAATACCCTCACTGGACACCACGTGCCCCAAGAATTCTACAGAATCAAGCCAGAACTCACACTTTAAAAATTTTGCATACAATCTCTTCTCTCTCAAGGTCTGAAGCATAACTCTCAAATGCTGCTCATGATCCTCACGAGATTGGGATTACACCAAGATATCGTCAATAAACACGATGACAAAAGAATCCAGATAAGGCCGGAATACACTGTGCATCAAGTGCATAAAGGCTATTGGGGCATTGGTCAGTCCGAAAGACATAACCAAAAACTCATAATGGCCATACATAGTCCTGAAAGCAGTATTCGAAATTTTTGGCCCCCGAATCTTAAACTAATTATAGCCGGAACGCAATTCAAATTTTGAAAATACCCTGGCACCCTGCAGCTGATCAAACAAGTCATCCATACGAGGCAAGGGATATCGGTTCTTCACTGTAACCCTGTTCAGCTGCCGATAGTCAATACGCATACGCATAGACCCATCATTCTTCTTTACGAAAAACACTGGTGAACCCTAATGTGACACACTAGGCCGAATGAACCCCTTATCTAGGAGTTCCTGAAGCTGCTCCTTTAATTCCTTTAGCTCCGCGGGTGCCATACGATAAGGTGGAATAGAAATAGGTTGGGTGCCTGGCACCAGGTCAATACCAAAATCAATGTCCCTGTCAGGTGGCATGCCTGGCAAGTCTGCAGTTAACACGTCCGGAAAGTCACGAACCACAGGAACCGAATCAATAGTGGGATTCTCACCACTGACATCCCTCACAAAAGCCAGATAAGATAAGCACCCCTTCTCAACCATGCACAGGGCCTTCAGGTAGGAAAGCACCCTGCTAGGCATATACTCAAAAAAACCTCTCCACTCAACCCTCGGACATCCTGGCATAGCTAAGGTCACGGTCTTAGCGTGAAAATCAAGAACAACATGACACGGAGATAACCAATGCATGCCTAATATCACATCGAAATCGACTATGCTAAGAAACAATAGGTCCACTCGAGTCTCCAGACCCCCAATAGATATCACGCACGACCGATACACACGGTCCAAAATAACAGTATCACCCACCGGAGCCGACACAGGAACAGATGTAACTAAAGACTCATGGGGCATATCCAGAAAATGAGCTAAATATGAAGAAACATAGGAATATGTAGAACCAGGGTCAAATAAATCCAAAGCATCTCGGTGACATACTGAGACAATACCTGCGATCACTGCATCGGAGGCCATAGCATCTGGCCTGGCTGGAAATGCATACATATGGGCCTGACCTCCACCTGCTCGACCTCCCCCTTTAGGGCGGCGTTTAGCTGACTGACTACCACCCCTGGCTGCCTGGGCGGGTGGTGAAGTAGCTGGGGCTGAAGTTGAGGGCTGACCCCTTTGCTAAGAAGAACCACTAGGATGACGTGGACAATGCCTCCACATGTGCCAAAACTCGCTGCACTCAAAGAAACACCTCGTACCTGGAGACGAGGACTAATAAAAACTCCTGGCACCAGAATGACCACTAGAAGAATCATGCATATAGGATCTCTGAACTGGTGGTGCTCGAGCTGCACTCTGAGCTGGGAGGGCACCGAATGAAAAACATCCTGGCTGAGAACTGCGGGGACCATGCCCTGAAGAGGCACCGGTATAGGCTGCACGAACTGACTGAGGAGGACTGAATGAACAGCTCTACTATGCTGAAGCTGCCCCTTGGAAGGAGCACTACTAGAACCGCCCGATCCATGAGGCCTCTTGGCCTCTCTCTCCTCCTGCTCCTGGCGGCGAACCGACTCAATATCTCGAGCAATATCAACAACCTGCTCGAATGTAGCATCTGATACTCTCTCCCGGATCATGAAAAGGTAGAGCTGATAATTGAGGCCATCCACAAACCTCCTAATCCTCTACCTATCAATAGGTACCAACTCGATGGCATGACGAGCCAACTCCGAAACAGCATCTCATACTGCATCACTGGTAGCTCCCCCTGATGCAGCTGCTCAAAATGCCTGCGCTGCTCCTCCCTGTGAGACTGGGGTACATACTTCTGTAAAAAGACAGTTGAGAATTGCTACCAGGTGAGGGGTTCTGAACCAACAGGCCTACGCATCTCAAAAGACTCCCACCAAGTGAAAGCAGCGCCGGAAAACTGAAAATAGCAAACGATACCCCACTGGTCTCCAAAATCCCAGCAGTACGCAGCATCCTCTGACACTTATCCAGAAAACCCTGGGAATCCTCTCCCTCAACACCACTGAATGATGGAGGCTCTAGTCTACTAAATCTCTCCAGTCTATGCTGCTTGTCCTTTGGCATAGCCGGAACCACAAAGTCCCGAACTGGAGCAACCGGCTGTGCTGGAACCGCCCCAGTGTCTAATGGCACTGAGTACCCTACTCAGGTGTCCAGGCAACTGGAGTCTGACAGCCTCCCCCCGCCTGAGAATTAGCGGCAACTGCCTGAGCAAGGGTGGTACATACAGTCAAGATCTGAGTCAAGATCTCTTGATGACCCAGAAAAACAATAGGCCTTGTCGGTGCCTGAGCCTGTCCCGCTGGGGTATCTGCGGCGGGAATCTGATCCTGAACAGTAAGGGGATCAACTGGTACTGCCATTGTTGCTGCACGGGCTGGCCCCCTACCTCTACCACGCCCTCGACCGCGGCCTCGACCTCTCGCTGGTCTAGCTGGTGGATGATCACCCTGATCGGTAGCGCGAGTCCTCACTATCTGTGAGAGAAGGAAACCACAAAAGTTTAGATTTCTAGAATCAACAAAATGGCATGACAAATTTCAAGAAAAATGAGATTGTTTCTAAGGGTTTCACAGCCTCTCGAAGATTATTACAGACATCTCTGTACCGATCTGCAAGACTCTACTAAACCAGCTCATGGTCGTTGAGTCATATGTAACCTAGGCTCTGATACCAACTTGTCACTACCCCAAATCTTAAACCGGCCGTGATGGCGCCTATCGTGGAACTACGCTAGCCAATTCACATATTTACAGCTTCTTTCCAAAAATCCCAACTCATTTTCAACATTTCATAAAAATATATAGAATTTACTAAATCTATTATGCAAAATAAACAGTTAAAAACAGTCTAAACCATCCCTAAAATCCGGAGTCAACATGTCATGAGAATCTATGAAATATACCAAAAGTCTACTATTATAATACAAAACCTCCGAACGAATAACTAGGTATAACATACGAAGGGAAAACAGAGATGCTGCGGACACTGAAAAACTACCTCTATGTCCCGAACTCCGGCTCCCCACGGAATAGATGGATAACACTCGGTATCAGATACTGTATCTGCACAAAGGGGTGCAGGGAGTAACGTGGGTATGCAAACTCAGTAGTAATGAAAATAAATCAAGTCTATGCGGCAAGAAACACATAAAAATCAAATCATCAGTTCAAAATATGCATAGCCTTTCTTTTCAATAATATATACATATATATGCATGAAAATCAACATGCCTTAAAAGCCAACTTCAGTAAAATCCTTTGAAAAATGTGCTTCCCAACAATTTAAG
This sequence comes from Nicotiana knightiana, assembly GCA_005239525.1. NCBI lineage: Eukaryota > Viridiplantae > Streptophyta > Magnoliopsida > Solanales > Solanaceae > Nicotiana > Nicotiana knightiana. The sequence goes on from ML437572.1 coordinate 40,377, forward strand.
AAATAAAAATACCTGAAAAATTTAGTGTAAAATGAAATAAGTCATAAATAGCCCCTCGGGAAGAACATGTATCATAAATCGCCCCTCGGGCAGAACATCGCTCAGCACCTCATAGCCACTCAGTATCAGCCCCTCGGGCAACCTCACTGTCACTCATGCCTCCCAAACACTCGTCACTCGGCACTCGGCACTTAGCACTCGCACTCAAGAGGTACATGCGCTCACTGGGGGTGTGTACAGACTCTGGAGGGGCTCCTTCAGCCCAAGCGCTAATATCAAGCCACCTCGTGGCGTATCATATCCTCAGAATTATGCCCTCGTCCTCACTCAGTCAGAAACTCACAAAAGCCCCTCGGGCGTATCAGTGAAACGGGATACTCGACCCAAAATCATTATTTTATATCTCAAAACAGTGTAAATAAGGTTGAGTTTCGAAAATGGTTAAGCACAATATGACTGAGTGTAAATCATAAATCAACAGTGAGGAAATAACAGTAAAAAACCCCAAGGGGTCCAAACAAGTCAGCACGAGGCCCCAAATGTATCAGTAGTTTTAGAACACAATTTAACATATGATTCAGAGTAAAAAATATGCAACTCAATAGTTGCCGCGGAGAGGACCAAGTCCAATCCAAAAATCAGTGTGCGCCACATACTGGTCATCCGACATGTGCGTCATTCTAAAAACAGTGAAAAATATGAAGTCCGGGGTTTCATACCCTCAGGACAAGATTTATAGCCATTACTTACCTCAACCGGGCCACAATACTAATCCGCGATGTTCTTGCCCCTCAAATCGGCTCCTGATTGCTCCGAATCTAACCAAACTAGATTAACATCATCAATATGCGCTAAAGGAAAAAAACTCTATCGAAAGCTATCAATTTAGACATAATTCTCAAAATTTGGCCAAACTCGAGCCCCGGACTCACGTCTCAGAATTCTATAAAAGTTACATCACTAGAATCCTCATCCTCCCACGATTCTACACATACCAACAACACCACAATCGGACCACAATTGCCCGCTCAAATCACCAAAAGAATTTTCCAAACTTCCTCCCATTTTTCCCAACTTTTTCTACTTTAAATCCTTCAAATTTCAAGCCTAATCCATCACAAAATAACCTAGAAATGAGTTTATAATCTGGGAACTTACCTCCACTGAAGACCTTCGAATTCCCCCTTCAATTTGCTCTCAAACCAGCTCAACATGCATGCAACAAAGGAAGAAATGACCAAAATTTCGCGGAGGCACCTATTTATATTTTCTCTCCAGTTAATCCGCACCTACGACAATTCCTCGCACCTGCGGTCCCAGGCGCGCACCTGCGAAATCTCACTAACAGACCAAACGTCGCACTAGCGAGTCCTCTTCCACACCAGCGGCTTCGCAGGTGCGACCCATGCCTCGCACCTGCGGTTTCCTCCAGCCTGGCCTCTTTTTGCCCATGTGGCCATCGCACCTGCGGGTCCCCATTCGCAGGTGCGGCCACACCAGTAATTTCACACCAGCAGCTATTTTGCTGCAATTTTCTAAGTCCAAACCTCCGCTAACAATACGAAATCAATCCCGCGACCCTCGGGGCCCCAACCAAACATACCAACACACCCCATAGCAGCACTCAAACTTAGTCGAGCCTTCGAAACACCAAAACCAACACAAAAACACCAAAATTACATAAAATTCAAGCCTATGAATTTTGAAACTTCTAAATTTCGCCAATGATGTCGAAACCAACCAAAACACATTTGATTGACCTGAAAATTTGCACACATATCCAAGAGGACATTATGAACCTGTTCCAACTTTTGGAATTCCATTCCGACCCCGATAGCCTATTTTCCACTGCCGTCCGGAAATTGCCAAAAACTAACTTTCGCCAATTCAAGACTAATTCTACACCGGACGTCAAAACTTCATTCTGAACACACTCGTAAGTCCCAAATAACCTAACGAAGCTATCCGAGCCATAAAATCCATATTCCGAGGTCGTTTTCCTATAAGTCAACTCCTAGATGACTTTTTCTAACTATTAAGCTAGTTTAAGAGACTAAGTGTCTATGTTCTCACTACGACCACTCCGAACCCGAACCAACCGACCCAACACAACATAAATAGGCTAAGAAACATACGATAAAATAGAAACAGGGAAAACGGGGCTAATCTCACCGAACGAGCGGTCGGGTCGTTACAACACAGAAGTAGGGGCAGATGAAGAATCCACGGATGGAATAGGCAGGGGAGCAGAAACAACAATAGGTGCGGCAGACGAAAGTTCCAAGGATCAGATGGAGGAAAAATAGCAAGAGGTGCCTCCTCTGAAACTGTGCCAAAGCCTTGGTGGAATAATTGTTCAATTGATTCATTGGCAAAGAAAGTAGTTGCATCTTCAGGAGCGGAATGCTCTGACTCGGGCACGGAAGGTGGATTAGTAAATGGAGTAGATACGTTGTCAGACACAACCTTTCTTCTCCGTGACCTCCGAATCAGCAAACCTTCCTCCTGCTCTTCCTCATCTTCCAAGGTCCGAGACCCACTTGCTTTCCCTTTTAATGAAGATGAGTTCACAATAATTTCTTGGGCCTTGGCTAAAGAAAGTTTTGAAGCAGATACAGTAGCACCAGAGACCCCACGAGCTGGGAACCCTAACAAATAAAAGGGATTAGCGAAGCTTAAAAGGATAAAGAAAGGAAATATAAAAACAATACCATGGGTTTTCACTTTCCAACCAAACCTCGCCGAGAGGTACTTCCAAGAACGTGTTTCCATTGGAGCGATCAACATCAATTTTTCTACCCAACCACGAAAATCGGAGACCTCCTCAACGGTTCCCATGGTTGTTGCAAAATGAAAAAAAATAGTCACGGTACTGAAGATTTATCCAAAAGTAAAATTAAGAAGAAAGTGAGAAAAATTGTACTCATGTGCAAAGTTCCACTTCTCAGGGAAGGGGAGATTTTCTTCACCTACCAAACCTTTAGTAGGGACAGCAACATACCGGACATACCACCCTCTATCTTTATCATCATCAGGTATAACCAAAACTCTTTTACTCCTAGCCACAAGAGTAAAAACTCCTTGGAGGAACAACATAGGAGAATAGAGATGAATGAGATGATGAAAAGTAAAAGGAATTGAAGCTAAGGTGTCCAAATATCTAAGGAATTCTACTGACCTCCAGTTAAGAGGACCGATCTTTCCCAAGCACACATTAAAAAATTGACAGAATTCTATGATGACAAGGTCGATGGGAGGCTTGAATCCTAAAGTAAAGGGGTAAGTATACACAAAATAATCCCCAGTTCTGTAAGAGGTTATTCTCTGATTCTCATTGGGAACTAAGACTGGAAAGTAATATTTCCAATAACAATCTCTACGCACGAGTGAAACTACACCCTCAGTGATTTGAGTAGGGTAAAGATCAGCACGATCATGAGATGTCATAGAAAAAGCTACTTTCTTATGGCCTCACTATCCTTTACAAAAGAAAACTCAGCAGGAACAATCTCATCAACTTTTGGCTCACGAAGTGGTTCGTTAGGTTCTCTACTATTAGAAGAATATCTATAAGCTCTAGCCCTAAAAGAAGACGAAGAAACATTAGCCCTAGAATATGGCGGGGGAGTAATGTTGCAAGGAGAAGAAGAACCCCTAGAAGCTGTAGAACTGAAGCTTCTTAGTCTACCACCCCCCCTACTCCAGATTGGAGCAGAAGAAGGAGATATTTTGTCTACAATGATAACCTTCTTTGGTTCTTGATTTGAGGAAGACATATTTAAGTGAAAGAGGAATTTACAAGTAATGAAGGAAAGTTAGAAGTTTTTCATGAAAGCAAAGGCAGGAAAAGGGGTATTTATACTCAGAGGAAACTGTAAAAAAATAAATGGAAAAAATACTGATGTGAAAGCCATAATTAGAACTGTCACTTCGTGACTGATGCAGCTGCAAAAAGCCCTAAAAGGTGCTAATGAATTACAGAATCAATCCGACCATGCCACGTGGCACGAACATTAAATGGAATTGACAAGCAACGCATACATTCAGAGACAGATGCAATGGTACGAGTGGAACGGCGGCAAAACATTCCCTCCATAAATGAGTATCCACTAACCAAATATTTAATTGATAAATAAATGGTAAGTCGGGGGACTATATGTATTGGTAAAAAATAAACTTCACACATGTAATATTTTTGATGACAAGGCAATCTACGTGGATCAATGGAAACATGACAGCTGGTCAGAAGTTTAGAAAGAAGTACGGGACAAAGAGGAACGAAATAGCATACACACAAGACAATTAGATGCGGGAGTTCTAGTCTAACTGAGGATTTGAAGAGACACAGTCAGAATTAACCAAGGCAGAATAAAGGGCAGACTTAAATATCTTCAATCAATGAGCTAACCGTTACATAATATTCACGCAACTGTTACAATTACCAATTGTAACGTTACATTAATAATATTATTATTCCTTAATGCTCAATGATTAAGAAGAGTAGACATTATATTAAGAAATTCCCTATAAAAGGGAGTAAAATCTCACTTGTATAGACACGTTCGAACCACTACTGATATGTACTTACATTTATGTGATCTTATTGCTTTCTTATTTACAAGTCTGCTTCTTATTATTCGGTTATCAGAAGCTCGAGTACTTCTTAAAAAAACTTTGACTAAGAATATAATTCTTTGGTTAAACACATACTAGGCTCTGTATCTCGCCAACTGGGCTCGCTCATAGGCGCTCGGCCACAGTAAGCTCGGTATATATCTTACCATATGATTAGAGGTTTCCCAATAGGGGCTTGCCCATCGATTATAGCTCGATGGTAGTGAAAATACTATAATACTGTATATATAGACTCTCTGCTCTCTTGGCTGGAAGAAGACGATACTCAATTGAATATAAAGTCTCGATAACGGAGAATACTATAACTTATGGGACTAGGATAATATATATAAATTCGGGAGTATGAACTTCTCTTTATGACTCGTTTAAACACATGTAGTTAATGGATCATCCCAAAATAAAGGAAAGGTTTAGCCTTAACATACCTGGAGTAGGGAAAATCCGTATGATATTCTTGGAAAAGGTTGCACCGTACACCTTTAGAATCGCAAAATTTTTACGTTGCTAAATCTTGTTGGAATCGTTTGGTTGCAAGAATAATTGCTAGCATTTCTCTCTTCTGATTTTAGTGTCTTGGTATTGAAATATTAGGAATGGGTTTTGCATCTGATTGTAGTATGTTTTGTTTTGAAAGTTTTAAAGTTTGAGGTGTCTTGTAATTAATGTATTAGGATGACACCTAATAAGAAATGACTAAGAGCCATTTGCTTAATAAGGGTCTTGCTGCCACGTAGGACGGGGGAGGAATTTTTAATCTTATCCTATAATTAATAATTAATTAGGTATTATCTCGCTACCCGATAATTAACCAATTACCCACATAATTATGAATTATCTTAAATTACTTAAAATTCTACTTATTTTTAATATAATTTATACATCATACTGTCACGCTCATATGGTACCTTGTATGGTACTAGTCCATAAGTATCGGGTGTTATAGCTCGGACCGTATTTTATCCCAAATCGACAACCTTCAACGAAACTCATTTTCTTTATTTCGTGCACCGTTTCCTTCATGGTACTTACTTATTGCTTGCTATAAATAGCATAAATATGGTAACCTCAAGATAATCTCATCCCCAAGTTTATGTCAATTAACTGAAGACAAAACTTTAATGTACGAAAATGTGAGATGTAACATCCTTCCCCCTTTAGAAGCGTTCATCCTAGAATGTTTACTCTTAGATACCTTGGAAAATTTTTACCAAAATCTCTTCTATACACTAGACTAAAACCAATATGTACGCAGCCAGAAAACATACTATACATGCCACACATGGTCACTGTCTATAAATAGCACCACTTGGCTTCACACAATTGTCCATTATAAATTCTGAGAGTAAAAAAAATGAGAGCTTACCTGATGACCTACTGGCATGAATAGAGCTGTGCTGAGGTATCCCACCTCGAGCCATATCTTCGGTTTGAAAAATGTGGAGGTATTTTGACTTCATTTCCTCCTCTGCTTCCCGCGTCATCTCTTCCACATTCTTTCTTCTCCGTAAAACCTTCACGGAGGCTACCTCCTTATTCCGAAGCATGTGGATTTGTCGGTCTAGGATGGCAACAAGAATTTCTTCGTATGACAATTCCTCCATAATCTATACATCATATGTGGTCACTACTTGGTTAGGATTGCCAAGGCACTTCCGTAGCATGGATACTTTAAAAAATGGATTGACAGACTCCAATTCTGTGGAAAATTCTAACTGGTAAGCTACTTGGCCCACTCTCCGAATGATCCTATAAGGCCTAATATACCATGGGCTAAGTTTGCCTTTTTTACCAAACCCCATCACACCCTTCATAGGTGACACCTTTAAGAATACCCAGTCAGTAACCTTGAACTCGAAATCTTGTCGATGCACGTCAGAATATGACTTCTGACGACTCTGAGATGTCAATAGTCGCTCCCGGATGAGCTTTACTTTTTCTATGGCCTGCTGAAGTAGGTCTGGCCCATGTAATCCAGTTTCTCCAACATCAACCACCCTATAGGATATCTGCACTTACGCCCATACAAAGCCTCGTACGGAGCCATCTCGATAATGGAGTGGTAACGGTTATTATATGCAAACTCGATAAGACGTAGATGTTCATCCCAACTTCTTTTAAAATACAACACACATGCTCGTAACATATCCTCGAGCGTCTGAATTGTGCGCTCGGCTTGCCCATCAGTTTGTGGATGAAAAGTTGTGATGAGATTCACCAAAGTTCCTAGACCTCTCTGAAATGACCTCAAAAAATCTATTGTAAACTGCGCCCCACGGTCAGATATAATAGATACTGGTACTCTGTTTATTCGCACTATCTTCTTAAGACATAATTTTGCATAACCTTCTGATGTATATGTAGATCTGACCGGTAGGAAATAAGCTGATTTTTGTGAGCCTGGCTATCACCCATATGGAATCGAACATACGATGAGAACGAGGTAAACCCATGATAAAGTCCATGTTTATCGCCTCCCATTTCTATGTCGGGATCTCTATAGTCTGCATTAGCCCTCCGGGCTTCTAGTGCTCTATCTTCACATGCTGGCAACTAGGGCACTGAGCGACATACTCAGCAATGTTCTTCTTCATATCGTCCACCAATACACATCCTTAATGTCATGATACATCTTCGTCAACCTAGGGTAAATGGAGTACTATGAATAATGTGCCTCTGACATAATCCTGTCTCGTAGCCCTGCTACATCTGGGACACACAAACGACCCCTGTATCTGAGAACCCCATCTCCCTTGGTTCTAAAAATGGCTTCTTCTGCTCCAGAACTCGCTCTCTCAACTCGACCAACTCTGGTCCTCCTACTGGTACCCCTTTACTTCAGCTATGAGAGATGATTTTGCAGTATTTCGGAGTACAACTCCACCATTACCAGAGTCTACTAACCGAACACCCAAACAATCCAATTGATGAATCTTTCTAGTTAATTGTCTTTTTTCGGCCTCTACATGTGCTAAGATACCCATAGATCGGTGACTTAAGGTGTCTGCTACAACATTAGCTTTCCCTGGATGGTAGAGAATGTTAACATCGTAATCTTTCAATAACTCAAGCCATTGCCTCTATCGCAAATTCAACTTTTTTTGCTTGAAGATGTATTGCAGGCTTTTATGATATGTGAATACATCAACATGAACACCATATAAATAATGCCGCCATATCTTAAGTGCATGGACAACCGCAGCTAATTCGAAGTCGTGGGTCAGATAATTCTGCTCATGCTTCCTTAACTGCCTTGAAGCATACGCAATTACTTTCGCATGTCGCATCAGGACACATCCTAACCTGAGGCATCACAATAAATGGCATAACCATCTGGACCCTCTAGATGTGCTAGAACTTGTGCTGAAGTCAACTTGTTTTTAAGCTCCTGGAAACTCCGCTCACAAGCCTCCGTCCACTAAAACTTAGTTGTTTTATACGTCACCCTCTACAAACCTCCAGTAGTATCCTGCTAAGCCTAGAAAGCTACAAATCTTTGTCGGAGTATTAGGTCTAGGCCAGGATTTCACAACCTCAATCTTCTGAGTGTCTACCTTTATACATCCATCGGATACAATGTTCCCCAAAAATGCTACAGAATTCAACCATTACTCACATTTAGAAAACATAGCATACAATTTATTATCACGGAGGGTTTGGAGTAACTCTCGCAAGTGGTCCACATGCTCATCCTCTGAACGTGAATAAACCAGAATATCATCACTAAATACTATCATGAACAGATCGTAATATGGCCGGAATAGGTTGTTCATCAAGTCCATAAATATGGCAGGTTCATTCGTCAACCTGAAGGACATGACAAGGAACTCGAAGTGGCCATATCGGGTCCTGAAAGCTGTCTTGGGAATATCTATCTCCCGAACTCTAACATGGTGGTACCCCGACCTCAAATCTATCTTTGAAAAGCATCTAGCTCCCTGCAACTGATCAAACAAGTCGTATATCCTTGGAAGTGGATACTTATTCTTAATAGTTACCTTGTTCAGTTGCCTATAATCAATACACCCTCAGCGAGCCATCTTTCTTCCGTACAAATAGTACCGGTGCACCCCAAGGTGAAGTATTGGGTCTGACGAAACCTTTCTCCAATTAATCTTTTAACTGCTCCTTCAACTCCTTCAATTCAGCAGGTGCCATTCTATACGGCGGGATGGATATTTGTTGCGTTCCCGTAGGAAAATCGATGCCAAAATCAGTCTCTCGCTCTAGAGGAATAGTTGGAAGTTCATATGGAAATAAATTTGCCTACTCTTTGAGTACTGGAATATACTGAAGTGTAGGTATCTCTGCATCCACATCTCTAGCTCGTACAATACGATAAATGCACCCTTTTCCGATCATTTTCCTCGCCTTTAGATAGGAAATAAACCTACCTCTGGGTGTCGCTGTATTACCTACCCACTCAAGGATTGGCTCACCCGGAAAATGAAATCTAGCTATCTTTGCTCGACAATCAACTATGGAATAGCAAGCTACCAACCAATCCATGCCCATGATAGCATCAAAATCCAACATCTCTAGCTCAACTAGGTCGGCTTAGGTCTGACGACCAAAAACTGACACCGTACAACCTCGGTAAACCCGTCTAGTGATACTCGACTCTCCGACCAGTGTAGGTACCACAAAAGGATCACTTAGTATTTCAGGCACTATACCAAACTTCCCGCGACAAATGGGGTAATACACGATAAAGTAGATCCTGGGTCTATCAAGGTATAAGCATCGTCAGAGCAAATGGTCAACATACCTATCACAACGTCTGGTGAGGATTCATGGTCTTGTCGACCCGCTAAAGAATAGCTACGATTCTGGTTACCACCTGAACTGAAACCTCAACCTCTGCCTCAACCTCTACCAGCCGAAGACTGAGACTCACACCCTAAATGATGCACGGACATAGATGATCCTGATACTGAATTCACTGCTATAAACCTGTGAATTATATCCCGCAAAGTAGCAACCATAGAGACTATACTCTCGGACACTCATATTGTCCTGCTTAAGGGCTAGAAATTGATCGACTCAGGCCTGTCGGATCTCTCGCGGTAAGTACTGGTCAAGGAATGCAACTACAAAATTCTCCCAAATAGCAGGAGGTGCATCACGTCCCCATGGACCTTTCCCATCCCTCGTACTAAAGGATGGATATATCTCGGAGTGAAAAAGCTACTAGCTCAACTGCCTCTTTCTCCGTGGCATGCATAACCTGAAAGATCCTGTGAAGCTGATCTATGAAATCCGGTGGGTCCTCCCTTTTATATGTCCCTGTGAACTTTGGGGCGACTAAAAGCAATAAACTCTCGGAACCTTTAACTCCCAGATCCCTCAGAAGGTCCTGCACTAGCGGATGACCTAGCCTTTTGCTGGGTAGCTACCAACTATGCCAACTAATGCACCGCACTCCTCAAGTCCTGATCTGATAGAATCAGAGAGGAACTGAATGTGCGGTCTCCCTAGGAATATCCTCAGGTGGCGGAGGAACCGGTAATGGCTGGGTAGGGTCTCTCCCTGGGCCTCATATTGGGGCTCATCTACTAGAGGTACCCTGCTAGTCCCCTCACCTACTGTTGTTTCTCTCCTATAGCTAGCCGTAGTCTTCCTAGTTACTGTTATATGTGCATTCAAATTCCAACACGTAAGTTTAACTCAAATTTCCTATACTCAGTTCTACAACACGATTTTAGATTTGAAAGAAGGGTGACCAACTCCTAAATGCCCTGTAGTCCCCTGCTTGTATAATGTGATGCACCACACATCTATAAACAAGACCCTACTATACACGGCTTGTAGACTCCCTATGACATAACTACTCTGATACCACTTTTGTCACGCCCCGAGCCTAGGGGCGAGACCGGCACCCGGTGCCTCATCTATCCTTGCGTACCAACTTGCGACTCAGGAATTCTGGACATATAATGTCATCCTTTAGCCAGGGGCCACATTACAAGACAATTTGTGAAGAAAATATAAAACTGAACAGAGACTAACGCTTACTAAATGTCAACATAAAGCTGGGCCAGCAAGGCCGTCATAACTACTATAACTGACAAGCCAACAAAATATACCTACCGGGCCTACAAGCCAAACATACTACACTAACTGACAGGATATGTCCACAAGCCTCAACTGATGGGCGTACTGTAATCGGAACAAGGCCCCGACCTACCCATAACCTATCCACATACATACACAAGATGTACATAAAACTTCTAGACTCGGAAATTCTGAAGGACGGGGAGCTTACCAATAAAGCTGAACTCAGGCAACACCTACTGAGGAGGTTTACCCGTCTGTCTATCTGAACCTGCACGCATGAAATGTAGCGCCCTCAAAAAGGGACGTCAATACGAAATAAAGTACCGAGTATATAAGGCAATATACTGAAAGCTGAAACTGAATTGATAATCTGAACATATACTTACTTGTTGATAGTGACTCAATTCTATCAATATAGTAAGTAAAATAGATGTTCGGCCGTATAAGGCTCGGTATATATATAACTGCTCTACTGTAGTAGACTCACTCATAGGTGCTCGGCCATACTACGCTCTCTACCTCGGCCAACTAGGCTCACTCATAGGCGCTCGACCACAGTAGGCTCGGTATATAACTTACCATCTTATTAGGTTGCCCAATAGGGGCCTGCCCATCCATTATAGCTCAATGGTAGTGAAAATATTGTTATGCTGTATATATAACTCTCTACTCTCTTGACTGGAAGAAGGCAATACTCAATTGAATAGAAAGTCCCGATAAGGGAGAATACTATAACTTATGAGACTAGGATAATGTATATAAATTCGGGAGTATGAACTTCTCTTTATGTCTCATTTAAACACATGTAGTTACTGGATCATGCAATATTAAAGGAAAGGTTTAGCCTTAACATACCTGGAGTAGGGAAACATCCGTATAATATTCTTGGAAAAGGTTGCACCATAGTCCTTTAGAATCGCAAAATTATTACGTTGCTAATTCTTGTTTGAATCGTTTGGTTGCAAGAAGAATTGCTAATGTTTCTCTCTTCTGATTGTAATGTCTTGGTATTGAGAATATTAGGAATGATTTTTGCATCTGATTGTAGTATGGTTTGTTTTGAAACTCTTAAAGTTTGAGGTGTCTTGTAATTAATGTATTAGGATGACACCTAATAAGAAATGACTCTTAATAAGGGTCTTGCAGCCACGTAGGATGGGGGAGGGGTTTTTAATCTTATCCTATAATTAATAATTAATTAGGTATTATCCCGCTACCTGATAATTAACCAATTACCCAAATAATTAAGAATTATCTCAAATTACTTAAAATTCTACTTATTTTTAATATACTTTATACATCATACTATCAAGGTCATACTGTACCTTGTTGTTTAACCAAAGAATTATATCCTTTGACCAAAGCTATTTCTAGGATGAACTCGGGTTAGTGATAATCAAGGAAATAAGAGAAACGAATAATAGACAATATTGTAGAAATATAAAAAAGCACAGTAAATTATATTCGAAAATCAGATGCCTTTACAAGCTGTATTCTCATCCTTTATATAGGAGATTCCTTGATATAACATACAAATCTTGCTATGATTGCCTATTAATGACTAATTATGACATTAATGGGGCGTTACAAAGGATAACGGTAATTGGGGTACGATTACATAACGTACGGGTAATCAATTGTGGGTCCTTGAATCTACCCGTAGCTTTGTCCAGATTCATATGACCGTGTCTCTTCACTGACTTTATCAGGTTGGGTTTCCCGTGGCTGATGAGCTCGAGGATTTATTGAATCTTGCCTCTTTGTTCCATACCTCTTCAATGAATCACATCCAGTTGTCGCGTTCTCCTGTGTCCACATAACTGGCTGAGTTATCAAGAGTTGGCTTACGTGTGAAACTCTTTTTTACCAATACAGATAGTCCCCCACTTACCATATCTTTATCTATTAATATTTGGTAAGTGGATACTCATTTATATCCTTCTCTAAACCATTGGCGTCGTTTTTCACTTCCATTTAATGCTCATACCACGTGTCCTTCTCGGATTGGTTCTGCATTTACTCGGTACCTTTTAGGGCTTTTTGCGGCTGTGTCAGTCCCAAAGTGACATCTTCAATTATGAATTTTCATCATAATTTTTCTTTTTTCCGTGTTTGACAGTTGTCCTCAAGTATAAATACCTTTCTTCTTTTCTTTGCTTCCACGAAACACTCTCTAACTTTGTCTTTTGTAAAGAACTTTCTTCTTGCCTTTGTAGACATGTCTTCTTCAAATCAACCTCAGGGAGTAATAGATATTGAAAATTTAACGCCATCTTTTGCTCCGACTAGGAGTCGGAGGGGTGGTAGGCTTAGGAGTCTAGGATCCACTCCTTCAAGAGGCTCCTCTTCGTCTCAGATAATTTCCCTTTCTTCTGCTAGGTATCTAGTTTCTCCGAGGTTCAGGGCTTCTCGGTCTTTGTCTAGAGGTAGAGGTGAACGCCTTCGTGAAACTGGATTTGATGAAGTTGTTCTTGCTGAGTTTGTCTTTGCTAGAGATAATCAAGTTCTCGTAGACCAATATTCTTCCCTTGAGAGTGTCGAAAGGTATCCAACCCTTATTACTGAGGGTCAGATTTCCCTTGTTCGTAGGGAGTGTTTTTGGAGACATGATTTCTCTATCTACATCCCGAATAGTAATCAAAGAATAACGTCTTACAAGATGGGATACTCTTTTGTTTATATGTACCCTTTTACTCTAGGGTTTAGACCTCCCATTGATCCAGTCATAATTGAATTCTGTCATTTCTTCAATATCTGCTTAGGACAAGTTGGTCCCCTTGTGTGGCGAGTTGTCGCATGTCTTAGGATTTTAGCTTATTTAGCATCGATTCCTTTTACTTTCAACCATCTTATTCATCTCTACTCTCCTACCTTGTTTCGTCAAGGGGTTTTTACTCTGACTGCTAGGAGATAAAGAGTGCTGGTAACCCTTGGAGATGATAAGGATAAAGGTTGGTACCTCCGATATGTTGTTATACCCACTAATGGTTTAGTGGGTGAAGAAAATATTCCTTTCCCTGAGAAGTGGAATCGTGCACGTGAGTATGCGTTAGCTCACATCTATTTACTTTTCCTCGTTCTGACTTGAGATGTTTTACTAACACCATATCTGTTTCTTCTTCTCTTAGCAATAATGGTTACTGTTGAGAATGTCTTCGGTATCCATAATTGGGTATAAAAATTATTGTCCGTTGCTCCTTTAGAAGAGAGATCTTGGAAGTACTTCGTTGGGAGGTACGGTTGGCATGTAAAGGCCCACGGTAAGTGAAACTTTTGTTCTTGCTTTTTTCCTTACTCGAGCCTCTTCTTTCTCTATCGCTTAACTTTTTCCCTTTTGATAGGGTTCTCTGCTCGTGGGGTGTCTACTTCATCTACCCTGACGATGTCTTTGGCCCAGGCCCAGGCCCAAGAGATTATTATTGGTTAGTCTTCCTCGGAGAGGAAAATTGGTGAGTCCTGTTCTGTTGAAGAAGAAGAAGAAGAAGAAGAAGAAGAAGAAGAAGAAGAAGAGGGTTCTTTGGTGTGCAGGCCATAGAGAAGGCGGGTGGTTTCAGATGATGAGTCTCACCCATTACCTTGCCTTCCGTGTCTGTGGTTGAGCCCTCTACCTTTGAAGATGTTTCACATTCCCCCATTCATAAGTCTGTAGATTTCTTGTTCCATGAAGGTTTTGACCTTGCTCATGATGATGTCCCTTTGGTTGCTGTTTTTCCTGCTTCTTTAAGAGAAGCTGTCTTATCTGCTCCTTTGGCTATTACGGCTTCTGCTGTTTCTTTGCCTGTGGCTTACTCAACTCTTTAATCCTCCGTGCCTGCTACTTTGCCCGTGGATTCTCCAGTTCCTCAACCCTCCGTGCCTGTTGTTGCTTCATCTCTACCTGCTTTCATGCCTTCCGCTAGGGAAGTAGGGTCTTCCAGCAGAGAGATGCGGCAGGTGATAGTAGAGGTTCTAGCTGAGGGGAATCTTTTCTAGAAAATGGGTGAGCGCGAAGTGTGGCTCAAGCCTTTGATAGGTCCCACTGAGAAAACCAAGCTAGCCAACCATAGTGCTCTTACATGGGCCAATGAAGTTGTGCATACCTCTTTGAAGGTATGGTGCAGGTTATCCTCTTTCATTTTCGTATATGAAATTTATCATATCTGATTAGTTTATTTCTTGCAGATTAATCTTATAGGCATGGAGCTCATGAAGAGGATCTCAAATATGGATCAGGAGACAAAAGAGTTGCAGGTCGATGCTGATAATTGGAAAGCACAATATGGTAGCCTAAGGATTGACACAGATGCCTTGGAAGAGGAATGGAGTACCTTGAAGCGGCAGATGAGGCTCATGGTGGCAGAACTTACAGTAGAGAAGGATTCTTCCAGTCAAGCTGATAAAGACAAGAGTGTTCTGGAGTCCTCATTTGCTGAGCAGTTGTCCCGCGCCTCATAGGAGATTATAGACTTGAAAAACTTGTTGGGGAAGAAAGAGGAATACTCATGCGAGCTCATGCAATCACTCACTCGTACTCAAGAGGACCTTCGTAATGCTTTAGATAAAGTTCAAACTCTGGAGGAATTGATTGTGCCGTTAAGGGCCGCCCATGAAGTTGCTGAAGCGGAGAGGGACGGACTGAGAGCTAAGCTTCAAGTATGGGCAAGGGATTATGAAGATCTTGAAGAGGTGGCTGCTGTTTATGTGAGCTGGGCGTATATGAATTCTCGCCTTGACACATTGACGGAAATGAGTTAAGAGGGTTTCGACCTTAGTGCTAAAATAGCTAAAACTAAGAAGCCATGTAGAAAGCTCGACAAGGTCATAACCTCTCTTCACCTGGTGGTGAGACTCCTGCTTCTCGTGCCTCTTCATCCCTAGTTGCTACCGCTCCTTCCCTCCTGAAGAAATTTAAGAAGTTGGTTCACCCTTTTTTTTAATCTTTGTCTCAATTGGTGGTTATCCCCAGTCCCATCGGGGGTAAATTTGGATCTCTTTAAAGTCCCCAAATGACAACTTAGGGGCACCTCAATGTATAAAAATTCTATACGGCTAAGTATAAGTTAATACTTAGTTTTTACTTAGTTGTTTTAATATATTAATGCTAGTATCACTTTTGTTGAGTTTCTGTTTAACTCTTTAAGTCTTTTGCATGCTTCATTTTTTCGAGGTTTTAGTTTTACCTCTGAGTTTTGCATATAGAATGCTTTATATTACTCGTACCTTTTATTAATAGGCACGGTGTCATATTAAATGTGTGCCTTTTTGTAGTAGGCATAATTTATGGAAGAGGGCCCTTTTTTGATCGACACTTAATGAAGAAGACATCTCAACTTCATAAAGGTGTAATAATGCAATAGAGTGATAGGAATTTTTCACATATTTGAGAATGTTTCCAAGGAAAGTTTATTTTTTGTTTGAACTTCCACGACATTTTACATGTGTTTGATTATCGTCCAATACTCATGTTGCAACTGTTTTTGTTTAAAAGATTTGATATACCCTTGTATTCCATAACTGTTTTTCATAGGTAACAGTTTTTCGATATTAATACAAGGGAGCAACTGTTTTTCACTAGTAACAGTTTTTATAAAGATTGGGGTTTCTACCCACAACTGTTTTTATTGATAACAGTTTTATAATAAGTACGAGTAAAATTCTTTTTCATCCGTAACAGTTTTATTTCACAACAATTTTCTGAACAAATACATGGATTTTGATCATTCATTCGTAACTGTTTTATTTGATAACAGTTTTTTGAGTAAGTACAAATGATGATGATCTTTTACCCCTAACTATTTTTGTTACAACAGTTCTGAATAAGTATAAAGATGTACATTTCTTCCTCGTGAATAATATTTTGCCTTTCAGCCTGAACATGTTCGAAGGTTTTTTGCATTTTTGCATTAGGTTTTGTATTTGGATGACTCTTTTGATCTCTTTCGATTCTACTCGTATCACTTGTCTTATTGGGTAGATGGGTCTTCAGGCTCAAGATTTTGACTTACTGATAGCCTTTTTTTGCTTCGTCTTAGCCTTCCATATTGTATATTCCCCCAAGTGTTTGAGCTTTGAAGAATCAGATCTCGAGCACTTGATTATTCCTTCCTTGTGGTCCTTTTCCTAAAAAGGAAAAACATTCCGGACTCGAAGGTATATAGTTTTTTAGATGATGACTGCTTAACCCTTTAAAACGTCCATCAGAAAGTGTAACCCTAGACTGGGAATTGTGTTATTTCCTCGCGTCTTTGCAAGTCTAATATCATCATCTGGTGAGGGGTTAGCTTTATGCCTATCATCTAAAAAAGTTAGTAAGATTTTCAAATGTTCAAAATAAAATCGAACGTGTGATACCTGACCGGGGTATTTCTTTTCTTTAGAAGTAATACTTCTTTAGGTGGATGGCATTCCAACTTGTTAGTAGAACTCTGCCGTCCATAGCTTCCAACTCATAGGCGCCCTTCCCAGCTATGCCTCGGATTTTGTAGGGTCCTTCCCAGTTTGGATTTAGCTTTCCTGCGCCTGCTTCTTTCGTTGATTGAAAGACTTTTTTGAGGACGAAGTCCCCAATCTTGAAGTACCTGAGATGAGCTTTATCGTTGTAATAACGCTCTATGATTTTTTTTGAGCTGCCATCCATAGAAGTGCTGCTTCTCTCCGTGGTTCGAGCAGGTCCAGATTGGTCCTCAATTCGTCTTCGTTTGCTTCCTCCATGGCTGTTGCGAACTTTATGCTTGGTTCGCCAATCTCCACAGGTATTAAGGCTTCTGAGCCATAGACATGTGCGAACGAGGTTTCTCCTGTGACTGTTTTTAAAGTTGTTCTATATGCTCATAATACCGCTGGTAACTCATCAGGCCATTATTTTTTGGCTTTACCCAGCCGCTTCTTTAGATTGTTGATGATGACCTTATTCGTTGACTCAGCTTGACCATTAGCCACGGGGTGGTATGGCATTGAAGTGATCAGTTTGATTTGCTAGCTTTCAAAGAATTACGTGATTTGCGAGCCTATGAATTGTGGGCCATAATCGCACATTATCTCCTTTGGTATCCCAAAGCGGCATATTATGTTTCGCCATAAGAAGATTTTAACTTCCTTTTCTCGCACTTTTTTGAACGCTTCTGCCTCTACCCATTTTGGAAAATAGGCGGTTAGCATGAGCAAAAACCGTACCTCTCCTTTTGCTGATGTGAGCACGTGATTTTTCACCCACTATATACTCTTACAAAATTCAATACAATAAATTAATTTTATAATTTTTTTTTTGAATTTTGGTGATTAATTGGGAATCGTTTGCATTTGCATATTTATAATTCATCTTTTAAAATTATTAAAATTGCACCACTATTATCAAAGAATTATGAATTTATTATGTGTAATTAATTGAATTAAACAACAAACAAATGATGGTTATTTGATGTAATGTAGTTTTGACAACTAATTACTAAAATTAATCAGTTTTATCCAATAAATCATGGATTTAATTAGGAGTATAAAATTAACTATTTTATTCTTAATTAAGCCATGATTAGATGAAATTAAGGTTAGAATTAATTATTACATGTTTTCTTTTGAATTTGATTAGGTTAGTGTTAATTATTATTTATTTAGGCCTAATTAATCCTAATATATCAAAATAGGACCTGGGCTAATTTGCCCAGGCGCAAAATAAGTGTCACTACACTAAAACGACCCAGACGAAAGAGCTACCCAGCCTGCCCCAGCCTTAAACCAAAACGACCCTGTTTATCCTATGAAACCCCCCTAGTTTCACATAAATCTCAAGTATTCTAATCGATTTCCTGGGTCTTCATGGGCATTACTGAGTCAATTTTTGGGTGGTAGTTGTTGCTGAAGTTGCTGGTTATTTGCTGTTGATTTATCCTTCTCCTTTGCTGATTTTTGCTATCTTCTACGTGGACCTTTATTTGGTTCAGATCTATTTACCATTTTCTCTTTAGAAGGTATGTAACTATTTAACCTTATTGAAAGCTTGAATCTGAGTTTTATTCTTCTTCTTTGTTGTCTAAAATTTTCTTTTAGCTGTGATTTCTGTTTCTGTGATCTTGATGAGAAAACTTGAAAGTAAAATTGGATGATATGTCGATAGTAAATCTGAATGTGTATTGTACATGCCATCTTTGAACTTTTGAATCAGTCTGTCTATTTTTAAGCTTATGGATTCAAAATGCATTAAGTGTTTTATAGTGGGACTTTAGTTTTGTGTTTGCATTTAGTAAGGTAAATCGCACTAGGGTGGATGAGTTTGACCTTTCAATGGTCAAATTCACCCCACAATAGTGCATAAACAGTAGCATGTCCCTAAAGTTACCTCTATTAGGGTATAAACTAAGTAGTCAAAAGGCCTCCTAGAGTAAGGAATATGAATCTCTTAAAATGATCAGGTTATGTCTCTATAAAGCCTAAAAAGTCAAAATTATGGTATAATTGTCAAGAGGATCAAAAGATGAGATCTATGGAGCTGAATCTGACGCTTTTTATGGCAAAATTTAGTCCATAAAAGGTTTGAATATGCTTTGTTCTTCTAAGAGAGTCATTAAGGATTGAATCTAACCTCCTTCATGAATAGATTCATCTTTTGACAATGCTCAAATGTATATCCTCAACACTGTCCAAATAGTAAAGTGTTGGACTTATAATCTTAGATTAATGTTAAAAGATGCTCTTATTTGTGTTCCTTATTCATTCAAGAGATTCAGTAAGCAGTTCTCCATATAGCTTTAGCTTTAGGTTAATGTTGGCATTATGGGATTAAAATCTGACCCATTCATGCTCAGGTTTACACTAAGAGAATGCATAAATAATTTTGTTTTGCTAATGTAGCTTAGCATAACATCATCAGGTTTAAACTTGACCTCCTTTCATGGTCCTGTTTGGTCTGGTGGGTGCTCAACACTTAATTAGTTTGTGTGTTCTATAGATTACAGAAGGAGGGCTCAAATGTACAGCCTCAGAGAGATTCCAGTCAGATCAACTAGTCAGAAGTTGTAAATCCGAATAATGTCACTTTAATTGGAAAAACTCCTTTATTATCCTTTATTTCTCAGGGGTAGTGGAAAAAGGTGGTGTGACATCTCTGGCGACTCCGCTGGGGATCGAACCCAGAGTATCTGGTTCAGGGTTCAAGAATTCGAGCTTAGAATAAACTGTTTTATTTGGCTTTATTATCTGATTTTTACATGTTTAAACCTAACGTGCTAAATGTCACTTATTACCGCTTTGATATTATCTGAACTATATATAAACTGTGCCGAAACCCTTCTTCTCTCTGAGTCTTCTAAATCATCCGGGAAGTGTACACTTTGTGTGACTTCTTTTCTATTAGAGTCATATCCAAATTTTAGAATGAGGTACGGACAAGTTGCAAAGACGGTGAAGCTTCTGTATTCCCAGTACGCTGCCCCAACCTCGGCTCAAGCTGTGCGCTCGGGTAAGCCTGGTCTAGAACAAAACCCCAGGGTTTAAGCTTAGTATAACATAGCCTCAAGCCGGATCCCTAGTAGGAACGATTATCTGCATCATGTGCATTTGACTTAGGGGACTCAACATAGGGGTTGGGTCCGTCTAGGACAAGTGTACCTGAAATGAAAGACTACCCTGATGCATCTTACCTGTTACGTATGCATTTATTTATTTCAGCTTGTGTATTGACCGACTAAAATAAAAAATAAAAAAAAAACAACAGAAAAACCAAGAGTGAGGTAGGATAGAAAATTCACCATGTTTTGAAAAATCTCCATTTATCTCGACACTCTAGCAAAATTTCTGAAACAAAATGAGTGGGTGTATATTTTAACCAGTCAGGATTTTTCCGAACTATGCATTTTTTAATTCTCACGGGCGTGGGATACATAGGCAACCCTCATCGGGTCCACCTCTATTTTTCAAAATCAAAAGGATATAGCCCAAAACAAAATTAGGTGAAGCATTTATAGCTTGATTACCCAAGAGGGGCGCCGGAAGGCCGTTTTTGCAAAAGTGGCCGCCTGTGGTTTGTCTTTAAACTTCGACCTAATTTTCAAACACAGCCTTAAAAAAACTTCCTACCGGAAGTATTAAAGGGCCGTATTCGCAAAGATGGTCCATATTTCTTTATTACAAAACCCTTTGCAAAAATAACACTTTTCAAAATATTTTGTGGTTTTAATAAAAAAACGAATGTGCAGGATGACTACAGTTTAAAACATCCCCTTCAGGGCATTCGAGGAAATCCCACTAGGACTCCATATGTGGTGGAGCGACTTGGGGGAAGCCAGTAGAAAGTCTGTTATGAAAGCTTTAGGGGGACTTACTGGTCTTTTAAAAATCAAGCCGAGGTTGGACTTCGTCGAGGCTCTAGTACCGTTTTGGGATCCCGCCCACAACGTGTTCCACTTTTTAGACTTTGAATTGATGCCCACGCTAGAATAAATAGCAGGGTATGCTGATCCCAATGACAATCTTAGAAGTCGGTACCCAGTGGCACCTAGGGCGGTGACTCCACATAAGTTTTTGGATCTGTTGAACATTAGTCGGGACGTCCAAGACCCACACATATCCGAAGGTTTCTACACTTTCTATTTTCTTTACAGACGTTATTGAGATCCCCAGGGTTATGAGGCTAACAACACTAGTCTAACTCACAAAGATCAGGCTAAATGGGAAGCCCGCCGGAGGCTAGCTTTTGTGGTAGCATTCTTGGGTACCGTGATTTTCCCAAGAAGTGACGGATGCATAGACATCAGGCTTGTGGGAATGGAATATTTCATGATGAAAAAATACAATGGCACACTTATACCGATGGTCTTAGCCGAGATTTACCGTGCTCTGACAGTTTTCCAATCTGGGGGAAAAATCTTTGAGGGGTGCAACCTGCTTCTACAAATCTGGCTGATCGAGCACCTCTGTCACCGCCCAGGCTACATAAACTATGTCTTAACCGGTTTGAATTGCATCGAGGAACATGTTACTTGGGTAAAAGGTCACAAATTTCCTGAGGGCACGGAAGCCTGGCACTCATACTTGAGTTCACTGACTGCCGACCAAATCGAGTGGACGTTCGGGTAGCTCCCTGTCAGCGAGGTTATCACTATGTCTACTGAGGTTTGCTATATCCTGTTAATGGGCCTGGGAAGCATTCAGCCATATGCCTCATACCAGATCTTACGCTAGTTGGGGAGACAATAGGGTGTTCCCCATGACGAGGATTTAAGCCCATAAGCCATTGAGTTATGCCCGAGAGCTGCATTTCCTGAAGGCAGGGTCCGTCAAATCTGGAACGAGTGCAGGTTTAGAACCTCAAACTCGGGTGAGAGACTTATCCAAATGGGAAGTGGAGCCCGCCTACACTTCTTGGTATGGCATAAGAGGCAGCGAGCATCAAGAGCAAGAACGACCCACAAAGAGACCCCACGTGCAACAATTCACCGAGCAAACACAAGAGCATTGGGCTTGGTTAGAAAAGCAAAACAGCTACCGAGCAACCATAAGCAAGTTGAAAACCCAGGTCAGGGAAATCAAATTTGAAAATGTTCTACATACTGCCACAATTGAAGGGGAGAAAAATAGATTAGCCCAAGAAAATGAAGTTCTCCGGGCCCAGATACATGAATTAAAAATAGCTGCTGAGAACCCAGAGAGAAGCAGAACTGATGAAAGGCTTATCAACAGCCTGAGGCATAAAGTGTGCAGCTATGGGAATGATCTAGATAAAGCTGAAGAAGAACTGGCCGGAGTTCGGGCAAGATTAACAAGAAGTGCAGAAGAAAGAACATAGTTTGTCCAAAGACTAAAAAGGAAATATGACCAGGAAGTCATAGGCTTGAAGGAAAAGCTGGCCGTCCTCGAGAACGAAATGGCCAAACAGGCAAAAAGATTTAAGACAGAGAGGGAACAGTGCTATGCCAGGATGGCTCAGTTAGAAAAAGAGTTGCAACAATGGCAAGAGCAGAGTCACAAAGACGCCCAAACTTTAGAGGCGAGATCCCACCAAATCGGGCGCCTGCTTCAAGAAAAGGGTATCATCAGGCAAAGGGTCCAAGAGATAGCTGACTACATCGTCACCAGATGCCAGGAATGCGAAGATATGACTCGGACCACCTTTTTCTCAGCGGTTATGATCTTCGTCCAAAAGATAATGGACGACCTTTACCGCCTCCAGCAAGACATAGCACGCAGGCCCGTGGCAAGGACGAATGATGCCCCACCAGCCCCTGGACTAACGGAAGCACTAATGTATTTTTGATTTTTTTCGAGTCTGTATTTCATTTTTCTAGTCGTTATCATGTCTGAGTCCACAGTAGTTTTTATATTTTTTAGAAAATATGTGTTGAGTCTGTTTTGCAATCTCTGAAATTCCAAAAGTGGGCTACGAGTTTTCTGTAATCAGAAGTGTTTTATTTAATGAATGAAAATTTTTAGAATGAATTTTTTAGGAAAAATATGCATTTCTGTCCTTTGGGTTTTGCTAGCATGAACTACATGATGATCTGATTTGCGCGGCACCGTGATACGTAGGCAATCCACACAGGATTCGATCATAACCATAAGAAAGGAAACCGAGCGAGGAATAAAAGAGCGGAAACAATAACAAAGGAAGGGCAAGAATTATTAAAAGAAAAAAAAACGGAGAGATAATGTCAGGATGAAGTACACAACTGTTGCAAAAAACATATAGAAAGGCGTTTAAATTGCTTAGGTGCATTGCATACCCCAAAACGTGCGATTTCCTATGTGATAAATGCTTCAACCTAACATTTTGTTGGCTCAATCTAAAAGGTATTTTTAGGTGGTTGGTTTCGCGGTAACCTGGCTTCCCATCCTTACTTCACTAGATCAAAAGGGAGCATAGAAGTGACGTTTGAAAGTCACTTGCCAATCGTTAACTTTTCGGTGGAAGACCTAAATCCAGCCATCCCAACATCTGAGTCAACAACAACTGAAGAGAACAGGACTCTGCGTTGCCGCATGCTGGAAATGTGGGACGCATGGTCCAATGGTTGGGAACCGCCCAAAACCATCCCGGGTATCCCAGAGATAATCTCCAGGGCAGGCGGGACATCCAACATCCCCATAAGCTACCCAGCCACGCCATTTGGATATCCAACTATGTCGGCTCGCTTTGCCGGAAGGCCTTCTGAGGTTCGCCCCTATGCTTTGTTTTTTGGTGTGTCTTCCAACATTTTCACCGCACCACCAATCTCCTCCACGGCTCCACCAACTATCTCCGGGCCAAGTTTCGAGCCGCCAACATTCATATTCCAAACACCATCCGTCCATCAGGATACCACTCATGCTACTCCCAATGCATATCCCCAACAAACTCAGCCCGAGGTCACTTTGGGACAAGATAAGAAAAGCCTAGAGCACGAAGAAATAACTCGAAAAATAAAGAGTATTGAACAGAGCCTCAAAAATATACAGGGGCTGAGCGGGCAGAAAAGTGTCTCTTATGCAGACTTATGCATGTTCCCGCACATCCATTTTCCTCTCGGGTTTAAAACCCCCAAGTTCAAAAAATATGACAGACATGCGGACCCCATAGCCCATCTGAAAAAGGTACTGCAACCAGCTCAGGGGAGCAGGTGGGAAGGAGGAACTTCTCATGGCATATTTTGGAGAAAGGTTGATGGGGATTGCATCAGAATGGTACATGAACCAGGATATATCCCGCTGGCACATATGGGATGACCTGGCACAGGACTTTGTCCGGAAATTCCAATACAATGTGGACATCGCTCCCGATAGGAACTCTCTATCCAATCTCAAAAAGAAATCCTCAGAGAGTTTCAGAGAGTACGCCATCAAATGGCGCGAGCAGGCCTCCAGGGTCAAACCTCTGATGGATGAGGTTGAAATGGTCAGCGTCTTTCTACAAGCACAGGAAGCTGATTACTTCCAAAATATGATGTCCGCCATGAGAAAACCATTCACGGAAGCAATCAAAATTTGAGAAATGGTGGAGAATGGTCTAAAAACTGGTCGTATCCTGAGCCAATCTACCATAAGAGTAAACTCTCAGGCCATCCAAAGCGGATCCGAGAGTGCAGCCAATAGGAAAAAGAAATAAGAAGAGGCCATGATGGTTTCCGATGTCAGGAAGCCTCGACAATACCCACGTCCATTTCCCAAAGCTTCCCAACATTACTATCCTTACCAAGACGCAGCTTATGTTACACCCCATTTTCCCTATGCGGTAATGAATGCTCAGCCACATCCCAGGCCGCAACAATAATACAATCAGAATAGAACTCCACCTCAAAAAAATAACCACCATCCCCCAGCTCCATATAATCCACGCCCTCCTCAAAACAACTACCCGTACAATGCCTATCCCCGAGAACCACCAAGGAGACTTAATTTCACTCCCATCGGAGAGCCGTATTCCAGCCTCTACCCAAAGTTAGTCCAGATGGGACTCCTGCAACCCGTACCTCGGAACGGGCATAATCTCAATCACCATAATATAGACGGGGTACCACTTGTGCTTACCATTCCAGAGCAGAAGGGCACGACACAGAGGATTGTTGGACCCTCAAAAGGGCTATGGAAATCCTTATAGAACAAAAGAAAGTTATTTTAAGGGACGAACAAGCTCTCAATGTGACGAACAATCCACTGCCCACTCACAATCATGGGCCCGTCATTGGCATGATTTGCGATGACCAGGATTTCGATCCAGCTCTAAAGGCCATCATTACCATCGAAGATATGGAAAGAAAACCCAAGGCGGCACCCAAACCAGTCAAAGGAGATGAAGAATAGTAACCTCGTCCCCCAGGTCACGGAAAAGGATGAGATTGGAATGAATAGGGAACCCTCTAAGACGTTGTCCTTTACATCCCCAAGGCACACAGGAAGGAACAAAGTGTGTTGAGCCCTCCCAGAAGGTTACAATTCAACAAGGCAATAATGAATGTCCCAAAAATGTACGTGCCGAAAGGGACGTCTGCGATGCGGGGGCAAATAATTTTACCAAGGCTGAATGAGCCTGTGGTTATTAGCCGCGCGTCGCAAACTCCCATGAATAATACTACTGCCGTCCCCTGGAATTACCACAGGACGGTGGTGACGTAAAAAGGGAAAGAGATTACTGGGGAAACGGGAGATATAAACTCATTAGAGAAATACCTCGACTCGGAAGAACTAAACAAAAGCAAGATGAACCGTTTTCTGCCTAAAAGGCCGATCAGTGCCGGAGAGGATGAAGAATTCTTCAAGAATATGAATACCGCTGAATACGCCATAATTGAGGAGCTCAGAAAGTCCCTCACTCAGGTCTCACTTATATCCTTGCTGGTAAATTCAAACGAACATCAGAAAATCCTGATCAAAACCCCTAACGAAGCATACGTTCCGGCTAACACCACAGTTGAGAAAATGAAAAGAATGGCAGAACAATATTTTGAAGTCAACCGGATCTCATTTAGCAAGAATGACTTGCCCCCGGAAGGGGCTACCCACAATAAAGCTCTCCACCTAACTGTTAAATGTGAAGGTTACTATGTGAAAAGAGTTATGATGGACGGCGGATCTCGGTTGATATTTTCCCTATATCGACCCTACAAAGAATGGAGATCAGGGCTGAGAGAATCAGGCCCAACAATGTGTGCGTCCGTGCATTCGATGGTATCAAGAGAGACACGATCGGGGAGATTGATTTGGTCTTGACAATCGGCCCTTTAGATTTCTAAGTGACATTCCAGGTCATGGATATGGATGCTTCCTACAATTATCTCCTGGGAAGGCCTTGGATCCATGCGGCAGGGGCAGTGCCATCTACTCTCCACCAGATGGTTAAGTTCGAATATGAGGACCAGGAAATTGTGGTACATGGGGAAGACGAGCAATCTATTTACAAGGACCCATTAGCCCCATGCCTGGAAGCAAGAGAGGGCAGCGAGCACATTGTCTACCAGGCTTTCGAGATTGTGGTTGCGGACTAGCATGAGGAAGGAACCCCGTTCCCTCAACCCTTCCTATCAGACGCGTCAATTATGGTCGCCAACGAAATGATTAAACATGGGTATACACCTGGAAAAGGGCTCGGGTTGTCCTTGCAAGGCATTAAAGAGCCCATCACTTTGCCTGCCAATAAAAAGTTCTTTGGCATAGGGTTTCAAGCTACTCCCGACGATGAACGATGGGCTAATCAACGTAAGAAAAATGGTTGGGTGTTGCCTAAGCCGATCCCACACATCACCGCATCATTTGTCAAGCCAAAATACGTGGAGGAAGAGGAAGAGGCTTTCACAGCTGAAGAAATAGAAGAAATATGCGGAGCCATGAGACAGATGTTATATGAGGCCCATATGGTCCAACCAGGAGGAGGCTCCAGCACTGCCGAAGTGCAGTATATGGGGCCTGATGCCAAGTTACAAAACTGGAAGGCTACCCCATTCCCCGTCAGACGGGAGTCCCGGTAGTTCAGCTTTTGCCATCCTTTCTACACTATGAGTTATTTCAGGGTGTAACTCAAGTGTTTTTAAATTCTTGCCCTTAAATTCCGATGTAAACCCTCGTATGTTCAAATTCAATAAATTGAATTCAAAATTTCATCGTCTATTATTCTTCCTAATTTTTGTTTACTTTTTCTTATTTTTCAGTCCTAATAATGCGGCTTTAAAAAATATGGCATGCTTGCGGACTTCATGCTCTGATCTTAATACGACACCTAACCTCGAAATAATGAATAAAGAATTGGAATATGATGAAGAAGAGGCTTTTAGGGAAATAAATCGAGAATTGGAACAGTTCGAAAATAAGCCTAAGCCAAACTTAAACGAAACGGAACCCGTTAACTTGGGCAATGAAGAAGAGATTCGAGAAACCATGATAAGCGTGCACACGGATGAAAAGACTAGAGACATGTTGATTCAACTCCTATTTGAATTCAAAGACGTATTTGCTTGGTCCTACGACGACATGCCCGGACTAAGTATGGACTTGGTGGTACACAAATTGCCAACCTACCCCGGTCATCCACCTGTCTAACAAAAGCAGAGGAAATTTAAAACAGATATGAGTGACAAGATCAAAGAAGAGGTCGCTAAATAACTAAAGGCTGGAGTAATCTGAGTGGTCCAATACACCACCTAGCTAGCCAATGTGGTTCCGGTGCCTAAAAAGGATGGAAAGGTCCGAGTATGTGTCAACTACCGGGATCTGAATAAAGTCAGTCCCAAAGATAATTTTCCATTGCCAAACATACACATCCTAGTTGACAATTGTGCGAAACACGAGGTACAGTCTTTTGTCGATTGATATGCCGGATATCACCAAGTGTTGATGGATGAAGAGGATGCAGAAAAGACAGCCTTCACTACACCCTGGGGAACATACTGTTATCGGGTCATGCTGTTTGGTTTAAAGAATGCTCGGGCAACTTATATGAGGGCCCTGACCGCCATATTTCACGACATGATGCATCAGGAGATTGAGGTGTATGTGGATGATGTGATCATTAAGTCCAGAACCCAAAGTGACCATGTGCAGCATTTGAGGAAATTCTTCGAACGCCTGCGTAGATATGATTTGGAATTAAATCCAGCCAAATGCGCTTTCGGAGTTCCATCCGAAAAATTACTGGGATTTATAGTCAGTCGACGGGGCATTGAGCTGGACCCAACAAGGATAAAATCTATCCGGGATCTCCCACCCCCAAGAACCAAGAAGGAAGTCATGAGTCTGTTGGGTAGGTTGAATTACATCAGCAGGTTCATCGCTCAGTTGACCTCCACATGCGAGCCTATATTCAAGCTATTGAAAAAATATGCGGCCATCAAATGGACAGACGAGTGCCAAGACGCTTTTGACAAGATCAAAGAATATTTGTCAAATCCTCCAGTGCTAGTCCCACCAGAACCAAGGAGACCTCTGTTCCTATACCTGACGGTGCTAGAAAACTCTTTTGGGTGTGTTCTCGGGCAACATATTGCAACCGGGAAGAAAGAGCAGACCATTTATTACTTAAGTAAGAAGTTCACAAGCTACGAAGCCAAGTATTGTCAGTTAGAAAGGACTTGTTGCGCTTTAACTTGGGTTGCTCAGAAGCTCCAGCATTATTTATTGGCTTATACCACCTACCTCTTCACGAGGCTGGATCCTTTGAAATACATATTCCAAAAGCCAATGCCCATTGAGAGATTAGTAAAATGGCAAATCTTGCTCATGGAATTCAATATTGTCTATGTCACTCGCGCAACTATGGAAGCTCAAGCATTGGCTGATCATCTAGCTTAAAATCCGGTTGATTATGAATACCAGCCCTTGAGCACTTATTTTCCGGATGAATAAATCAACTACGTCGAAATAATCTCGGAAGGCGCTGACACCTGGAAAATGTTCTTCGACGGAGCAGCCAATGCAAAAGGTATCGGGATAGGAGCAATCGTGATTTCACCCACAGGACAACACTACCCAGCCACGACCCGCCTCTGTTTCTTCTGCACAAACAATATTGCTGAATATGAAGCTTGTATAATAGGCATGAACATGGCAATTGACATGGATGTAGAAGAGTTGTTGATCATGGGGGACTCCGACTTGATCATTAAGCAGGCTCAGGGAGAGTGGGAAACTCGGGATGTCAAACTCCTTCCCTACAGACAGCATGTGGATAACCTTAGTAAGAAATTTAAAGTCGTCGAGTTCAGGTATATTCCTCTGTGCCAAAATGAGTTAGTTGATGCACTGGCCACCCTAGTTGCAATACTTCCCTATCTCGGTAATGTTCGCATAGACCCATTGGAGATCCAAATCAAGGAAAGACATGGTTATTGCAACACGATCGAAGTAGAACCCGATGTCCAACCATGGTATCATGATATTAAAATGTTTTTGAAGACAGGAGAATATCCGAACAGGCCAACGGAGACAAAAAGAGAACCATCCGAAGGCTCGCCAGTAGTTTCTTCCTAAGTGGGGAAGTACTATATAAAAAGACTCTCGGTATGAATCTGTTAAGATGTGTAGACGCCAAAGAAGCCAAAAGGATCATGGGCGAGGTCCATTCAGGAGTATGCGGTCCCTACATGAATGGGTACGTCCTCGCAAAGAAAATCTTGCGTGTTGGATATTATTGGATGACCATGGAGAAAGATTGTTTCGGTTTCGTCCGGAAGTGCCATAAGTTTCAAATACATGGCGACCTAATCCATGCGCTACCATCAGAACTGCATCCTATGTCGGGACCCTGACCATTTTTTGCTTGGGGAATGGATGTCATTGGGCCAATCGAGCCAAGGGCCTCAAACGGGCACATATTCATTTTGGTTGCTATCGACTATTTCACAAAATAGGTCGAGGCTGTCAGGTTCAAAGCTGTCACTAAGAAAGTGGTGGTGGATTTCATGCATGCTAATATCATCTATCGTTTTGGTATCCCAAAAACTATCATTACCGACAATGCCGCGAATCTAAACAATAACTTGATGAGGGAGGTATGTGAATAGTTCCAGATAACACACCGCAACTCGACCCCTTACCGGCCCAAAGCAAATGGCGCCGTTGAAGCAGCAAACAAAAACATCAAGAAAATTCTCAGGAAAATGATTCAAACATCCAGGAAATGGCATGAAAAGTTGCCTTTTGCATAGTTGGGATATCGCACGACCGTGCACACATCGATTAGAGCTACCTTTTACCTATTGGTTTATGGCACTGAAGCCGTAATACCCGCTGAATTCGAAATTCCTTCCCTTTGGATTATTGTCGAAGCAGAAATTGAGGACAATGACTGGGTCAAGACCCGACTGGAGCAATTCACTCTGATTGATGAGAAAAGAATGGCTGCAATGTGCCACGGACAATTATACCACCAAATAATGTCTTGCGCTTACAACAAGAAAGTGCGACCTAGGAGCTTCGAAGTAGGGCAACTCGTTTTAAGACGTATCCTCACGCACCAGAAAGAAGCGAAAGGAAATTTCGCCCCAAACTGGAAAGGTCCATACATCGTAAGGAAATTGCTACCAAAAGAAGCGTTATACCTGGGGGACATCGAAGGAAATGACCCCGAAACGACTGTCAATGCAGATGCCATCAAAAGGTACTATGTTTGATCCTCTATATATTTTCAAATGTTCTCCGGTTGGGATGACGAAGGCTTTAATTCTTGCTAACCAAACAACATTAACATGTTTGCAAACCCTTTGAGCCGGTTACTCTTCTTTGATTACCCTTTTTGGAACCCGAAAGTGTTATTGGCAAAAAAAAAAATGTTGAAAAAAAAAAATAAACAAAAAATGATGTTGAAAAAAAAAGAGTTTCCTGAACTACGTTTGACTTGATTCCGAAAGGATACGTAGGCAGCCTCTCCCTGGGGTTCAGTCATGCCAAAATAAAAATCCACATTTCCCCAAGAGTTTAAGCTGGGCAAGTGTTAAGATTCGGCAATGTGTCGCCGGAGGGGTTCCAAAGTTGTAATTCAATACAAATTCTTTGCACCAAAACCCTGTTCAAGTCCTTCCGATCAATTGGTAAACATGCTTATAGTTAGAGGATACAATGTCGAAACTGGTGCAAGCAAATGAGAGAAACAAAATGAGAGAGTCTTATCAGTGAAAACCCACGCGGGCACCGTGAGGCGACGGTAAGCAGAGAAATTAAAAATGAGAGAGTCTTGTTAGTGAAAACTCGCAAACAGCACTACAAGGCGATGATGAGAAGAGAAATGAGAGAGGTTAGTTGGTGAAAACCCGCAAAGGGAACCACTGATCGAAAAGGATAATGGGTCACTGACACGGACGTAGTCCGGGGCAAGGTTTCTCAATCTCGAGGTAATAGTTGTGATGTATTTCTTAGAGTCAGACGGTTTACGCGGATCATACATCCAGTCCAAAGGGCATGTCATGTTCATTGAAGTTCGCGTGCACTCCAGATAAGTCCTTCTTTCCTTTCCCCGAAAGGGATACCTCTCATTTAAATTAATTATCCATTCTGGTCATTTATTGTTTTTCAATCCCTTTCGTCTAACTCTATTCCTGAAATAAGACAAAGAAAGGATGGCAAGACTGATTTACGGGGATCTCATTTGACAAGGGATAATATGCAAAAGGCACACAGCCTCGTCAGGGGGCATCGAGTCGATCCCGACTGGCCACAATGGCTGATGATTCAAACTCAAAACCTTGAAAGGAGGAAATCGAATTGAAGTGCCTATAAAGGCGATTGAAGTTGAAAGGTTGAGCCCCGCGTGGCTAACCATCTTGGCAAGGTTTGAAAAAGCCAAAATATTCCAAATGACCTAAGGTTACAGTTGGAAGAAAAGTCAGGAATGAAAAGCCAATAAAGGCGAAATAAAGTTGGAAAGGTTAAGTCCCACACGACTAATCGTCACAGCAGAATTTGAGGGGCCAAAACTCCTCCCCAATACTCTGGAAATCCAACAGAAAAAGCAAGTGAAAAGCCTACAAAGGCAAAATAAAATGTTGGGTCCCACGTGACCGATCGCCATGGTGAAATCTGGAAAGCCAAGGCCCCCGGGATTAGAGATGAAACCCAATCCCTAGCAAGCAAACAAGCAAGCAAGTGGTTGAGATCTTCATGAAAAGAACTGAGATCAAGCAGTTGAAAATCAAGGCCGCAAAACCAACCACCGTTTCAAACTAACAAATTGTTCTTTGTTTGAAAATAGGAAACAGGTGCAAAAGCAACCATGAAAAAAATAGGTGCAATCAAAGGGAATTGCGCAAGAGCTAGAAGGAGCTCTGCAACATTGACTCCAAAGAAAGGGAAGTTTCCTCCAAAAATAAAAAAAAATTTTCCCGCATATATAAAAATAAATAAATAAATAAATAAAAAGAAAAATAAAAGAAAAATAAAAGAAAAAGAAGAAATGAAGTTGAATATAATGCAACC
Source organism: Nicotiana knightiana (assembly GCA_005239525.1). Lineage (NCBI taxonomy): Eukaryota > Viridiplantae > Streptophyta > Magnoliopsida > Solanales > Solanaceae > Nicotiana > Nicotiana knightiana. The sequence continues at coordinate 72,903 of ML437572.1, forward strand.
ATAAAGTAGCATAGGGTCCTCAATCCCTAGCCAACATTTTCCAACCAAGGATATCCCAGTCCTCAATTGATGCCAACATAGGGTCCCACACCCAAGCAGACACCGGCATAACCTGGTATCTCTTCTTTTCCTGACAACGGCATAACCTGTTGATCACTTCCTTTTCCCAGGCAACAGCATAACCTGTTGACCTCTCCAGACACCGGAATAACCTGGTGATCTTCCTGACAACAGCATAACCTGTTGATCATCTTCAGACACTGGCATAACCCAGTGATCTCTTTTTCAGGCCACAACATGACCTGTTGACCTTTCCAGACACCATCATAACCTGGTGATCGTTTCTTCTCCAAACACTGGCATAACCCAGTGATCTATTTTCCCCAGGCAACAGCATAACATGTTGACCTTTCCAGACATCGGCATAATCTGGTGATATTTTTCTGACAACGGCATAACCTGTTAATCACTTCCTTTTCCCCAGGAAACAGCATAACCTATTGACCTCTCCAGACACCGGCATAACCTGGTGATCTTTTTATGACAATAGCATAATCTGTTGATCATCTTCAGACACTGGCATAACCCAGTGATCTCTTTTTCAGGCAACAGCATGACCTGTTGACCTTTCCA
>ML437573.1:4963-18033 GCA_005239525.1 Nicotiana knightiana
AAATTCTTTTCACCAAAAACCCTGTTCAAGTCCTTCCGATCAATCGGCATAGATGTCCAAAATTGGAAAATACAGTTGTTCGGAGCAGATACAAGCAATGAGAGAAATTAAAATGAGAGAGTCTTATCGGTGAAAACCCACACGGGTACTGTAAGGCGATGGTAAGTAACGAAATTGAAAATGAGAGAGTCTTGTTAGTGAAAACTCGCAAAGAGCACTTCAAGGCGACAATGAGAAGAGAAATGAGAGAGGTTAGTTGGCGAAAACTCGCAAAGGGCACCACTAATCGAAAAGGATAATGGATCACTGATATAGACACAGCCCGGGGCAAGGTTTCTAGATCTCGAGGTGATAATTGCGATGAATTTCTTAGAGTCGGACGGTTTACACGGATCAAGCATCCAGTCCAAAGGGCATGTCATGTTCATTGAAGTCCGCATGCACTCCAGATAAGCCCTTCTCTCCTTTCCCCGAAAGGGACACCTTTTGTTTAAATTCGTTGTCCATTCTATCGTTAATTTTTCTTTTGAATCCCTTTCAGTCTAACTCTATCCCGAGGCAAATAAAAGATGGCAAGACTGATTTACAGGGCTCTCATTTGACAAGGTCTAATATGCAAAAGGCACCCAACCTCGTCAGGAGCGTCGAGTCGATCCCAACCGGCCGAAGCGGTCGATACTTCAAACTCAAAGCCGTGAAAGGAGAAAATCGAATTGAAGTGCCTACAAAGGCGATTGAAGTTGAAAGGTTGAGCCCCGCGTGGCTAACCATCTTGACAAAGTTTGAAAAGCCGAAATATTCCAAATGACCTAAAGTTACAGTTGGAAGGAAAGCCGAAAATGAAAAGCCAATAAAGACGAAATAAAGTTGGAAAGGTTAAGTCCCACACGACTAACTGTCGCAGCAGAATTTGAGGGGCCAAAAATCCTCCCCAATACTCCGAAAATCCCAAAGAAAACGGCAAGTGAAAATCCCACAAAGGCAAAATGAAATGTGGAGTCCCACGTGACCGATCGCCATAGGGAAATCTAGAAAGCCAAGGCCCCCTGGGATTAGAGATGAAACCCAATACCCAGCAAGAAAACAATCAAGCAAGTGGTTGAGATCTTCATCAAAAGAAATGAGATCAAGCAGTTGCAAATCAAGGCCTCAAGACCGACCACCGTTTCAAACTAACAAATTGTTCTTTTCTTGAAATAGGAAACAGGCGCAAAAGCAACCGTGCAAAAGGCGGATGCAATAGAAAGGAATCGCGCAAGAGCTAGAAGGAACTCTACAGCATTGACTCCAAAGAAAGGGAAGTTTCCTCCAAAAATCTTTTTTCGCGTATAAAAAAAAAGAAAAGAAATGAAGTTGAATGTGATGCGACCCTAAAGTAGCATGGGATCTTCAACCCTTGGCCAAACATTTCCAACCCAGGATATACCAGTCCTCGGTTGATGCCAACATAGGATCCCACACCCGACCGGACACCGGCATAACCCGGTGATCCTTCTGACAACAGCATAACCTGTTGACCTCCCGGACACCGGCATAACCCGGTGATCCTCCTGACAACAGCATAACCTGTTGATCATTCCAGACGCTGGCGTAACCCAGTGATCTCTCTTTCAGGCAACAGCATAACCTGTTGACCTCCCGGACACCGTCATAACCCGGTGATCCTCTTGACAACAGCATAACCTGTTGATCATTCCAGACGCTGGCATAACCTAGTGATCTCTCTTTCAGGCAACAGCATAACCTGTTGACCTCCCGGACACCGGCATAACCCGGTGATCCTCCTGACAACAGCATAACCTGTTGACCTCCCGGACACCGGCATAACCCGATGATCCTCCTGATAACAGCATAACCTGCTGATCATTCCAGACGCTGGCATAACCCAGTGATCTCTCTTTCAGGCAACAGCATAACCTGTTGACCTCCCGGACACCGGCATATCCCGGTGATCTTCCTGACAACAGTATAACCTGTTGATCATTCCAGACACTGGCATAGCTCAGTGATCTCTCTTTCAGGTAACAACATAAGCTGTTGACCTCCCGAACACCGGTATAAACCGGTGATCCTCCTGACAACAACATAACCTGTTGATCATTCCAGACGCTGGCATAACCCAGTGATCTCTTTTCAGGCAACAACATAACCTGTTGACCTCCCGGACACCGGCATAACCCGATGATCTTCCTGAAAATAGCATAACCTGTTGATCATCTTGCAGACACTGGCATAACCCAGTGATCTCTTTCTCAAGCGACAACATAACCTGTTGACCTTTCCAGACACCGACATAACCTGGTGATCCCTTTCTTAACAACGGCATAACCCGTTGATCTTTCCACAGACACCGGTATAGCCTGGTGATCTTTTCTTGACGATGGCCTAATTTGTCAATTTTGCTTTCCAACATAGGGTCTCCACTCCCTAGTTGGTTTTTACCTTTAGGCATAGGGTATCCACAATAACTCCGGGTGCACCCTTCCCGGCTTTTCATTGCTTTCAATAATAAAGTAGCATAGATTTTATTACAATAACTCACGGAATTTTCCGAGTGAAAACCGGGGCAGAAAATTTCATTCATTTGCTTTGATTTTGAGCAGGTCACAATAAATTCGAGACGACCAAAAGAAGAAGTTTCGATCCAAAATAACTAAACAAAAAGAAGAAAGAGAAGGTTGAATCCAAAAGTGCAGATACGAGAAGATATGGACTATTCAGGACGAGATTAAAGTCATCCGTTCGGTATATCCTGCCTTGGTCCGAAAAGCGAAGAGACGAAACCAACACCTGCGACTAACAAACATCAAGATCCAGGTCAGAGTTAGCAGAAGATCAAGACTCAAGAACATGTCTTAGATAGGAATCTTGTAACTAGCAGCTGATAGGTTTTAGTTTAGTCTGTCGTCTTGTTTAATTTGGGTGTAACAAGGAGATCAGTAGCAGTAACAGCAGCAATCGCAGTGAAACCACAGTTACTCGGTAGTCCCAGCTACCAAAACTTCCAGAACTACATTGACCAGATTCCTTTACAACCAAGGATATGTAGGCAACCTTTGAAGCATGGTTCGGTCAAACTTTTCAAAAACGCTTCACAATGGAACATACGAATAGGTGAAAGTCGTTCATTGCCGCTCATTTTCTTTGCCCAAAAAACTCTTCGTGTTTCCGAGCAAAGAGGGGCAGCTGTGAGCATGTAATTTTACTCGCCGTATCGTCCTATAAAAATCCTAATAAATCAATTGATTTTATGAATATTGGTTGATTTTTCACTAATTAATTGTGAATTACCTGCATTGTTTGCATGTCCATAATTCATCTTTAAAAGTCATTGAAAATTTTGCATAGTAGTTATAATTAATTAGATAATAGACAAATGACGAGTATTTAATGTAATGTAGTTTTTAATAACTAATTACTACAAAAATTAATCATCTTTTATTCGATAAAACATGGATTGAATTAGGAATATAGAATTGGTCGTGTTATTCTTGATTAATCTGTAAATAAATAAGGTTTAACTTAATTACTACATTCCTTGGATTAAATTATATTTGAATTTAACTAATTTAACTGATTTTAGTTAATTAAAGGGGTTTAAAATTGGACCTGGGCCAAAACTACTCAGGCCCAAATCCCTTCTCTATACACAATACACTCCAGTCCAAACCCCTTAACCCGGCCTGTCCCCCGTAAAAACCAAACGACACCGTTTCGCCCCATCAAACCCCAGTCGTTGGATCATTTTGATCCAACGGTTCCGAATTCCACACCCCTAAACTATATATATGTACAAACCACACCCCACCCACTCATTTCACCAAACCCTAACCCCCTCTCCGTCCGTCTCTCTCTCTCTCCTCTCTCTAAAAACCCTAGCCGCCCCTGAAACCCCACCGCCGTCCGGTCACCATAACAACTCGGATCAAACCCAAATCTCTACCCTACAACCCCCATCACCTCCTAAACCACCTCCTGTTCTTGGTTTTGTCAAAAAATCATCCCAAAAACCCCAATCTCGGATCTGATTTTTTTGGATTTTTGGACACTCTGAAAATTCACTCTACACTCTAAAACTGTTTTTTTTACTGAACACAGAAAACAAAATCAGAACAGCTCTTTATTCAAAAGTTCCAAAAACAAATCAGGAGGAAGAAATCTGTTTTCTCAAGAACTCTTGAAGTTTTTTTTTTCTGTGGGTCTTCTTAGTTGGTGTTCTTCTTTTATTTGCTTCTGATTCTTCTGAAATTCCTCTGGTTCGGGTTATCGCTGGGTTTCTGGTTTGTGCTGCTTACATTGCTGCTGAATCTGTCTCTTCTTAGCTGTTTTACTGTCTACCTGATCTTTATTTGGTCAGAATCTTTGTTATTCTTCTCTTCAAAAAGAGGTATGTAACAATGAACTTCAAATGAAATTATTATACTCAGAATTTATTGTTAGTTTGATGCTAAATGTTTGACTCTTGCTATGTTTTCTTTTGAGATTATGTCAATCTGAATCTTCTTTATTCTTGGTTTATAAAGCTAAAGTAATGTTTAGTTGATATGATGTTAAAGAATCCATATATGTGTTGTGTGTAGTATCTAGATCCTTAAGAATTATTCTGCTTTTGATTTCAAGTTGGTTAAAATGCATTGAGTATCAGTGGATGTCAGTTTTGTGTTAGTCCATTAGTGGAATAATCTGCATTTGGGTGTTGAATCTGACCTCTTCTATGGTCAGATTTTACCCATAAGATGGCAGAAATATACTTTAGCTGGGTCTCTTTGGTCACTGAAGAGATTCAACAAGCAAGTCTCTAGATAGTTGACACTAGGGTAAATGAGCCTGGCTTCTTAATAGTCAAACTCATCCCCTTAGTAGTGCATAAACAGTAGCCTAAGGTGCTGAAAATCAATTTTTTTTAGATAAGAAGTGAGTAATCAAAGGGCTCCTAGGGAAGAGAATCTGAATCCATTAACATGATCAGATTCATTCTCTAAAAACATGCCTAAAAAGTCAAAGACATAGTATAAGTATGAATTGAAAGTTACAAAGAGGGGCCTCTATGGAGTTGAATCTGACCCATTTTATGATCATATCCAGCCCATAAAAGTAGTTAGGAACCTGTTTTGTCAAAGTGGTGCAAAGCATCATCAAGGTTGAGTCTAGCCTCCTTCATGGCATGACTCATCCTATAAATGTTTGCAGGTCTGTTGTTACTACTGTCCAAGTAGCAAATTTTTGGACTTTCAGTTTCAGATAGAAAGATGCTTTTATTTGTGTTTCCTTAGTCACTGAAGAAACTCATTAAGCAAGTCTCCATATAGACTTGACTTAGTTGGTATTGTGGGATTAAAAGTCTGATCCATTCAGGGTCAAATTCCCCCTATGATCATGCATAAACAGTAATAGAATAGCTAGATTATCATTATAAATGTATTAAGACAAGAATCTGAACACAAATGGTCAGAATCACGCCTTAAGAAATGACTAAGAATAGTTAAGTCATTATGAGAATTCAGGTCATAATATGAATGACTCAAAGGACTGATGGGTTTTCATCCTCGGAACTGAACCTAACCTTCTTATGGTCAGGTTCATTCCAAGAAAAGTACACCAAAGTAGGTCAGGTCCTTTAAAATTAACACTATCGCATGATTGGGATTCAATTTGACCAAATAATGGTCATGTTGCCCCATGATATGCCTAAGAAATGGTCTATTAAGTTAGTCGTTTTGTGACTAAGAAAATAGCCAAAAGAATATAGATTTCGAAGCCGCTGAAGGCCAGCTTGCCCAGAAGCAGTTTTGTTCTATCTTTACTCGGTTAATTATTTTTTTTTTAGGAAATTGTATTTCATAGTAAACGATAATGTAATAGCATAATTTTTCTTTTTTTTTTTGTATTTTATGTTGTAAATATGGATTAGATACTGTATACTATTATTCCAGGTTCCTTACTCTTTTTCTGCTAAATCCAGAATTGGGCCAGCTTGATGAAACAACCCACTAAGGCTTTAATCAAGTTTAACTCCTTAGGCTATCAGGCCATGAGGGAGTAAACAGGCCCAAGGATTAGAGTTATCTGCTTTAAGAAGTAATACGATAAAAGTATACATTCAACTAGAAGTATGAGTTCATATCCTAGGTAATCTATATGGAAATCTCCCTGTAAATATCTGCTAGAATTTTGGAATCATGTTATTTCAGTTTCTGTAACTTTCAATATGAATAAGAGTTGGTGATCCAAAATATTTCTAACTTATCTCACATTCTTTGATTTTTTTTTTTTGAGATAGATGTATGAATATTTGTACCTTAAAATACGTACAAATCCAGATTTTAGATCTGTGGTTAGGCTGTACAAAAATGGACAGAAACTGCAAAGTATGAACTAGTAAAACCTGTTTATGCCCTGCTATTTTTTTAGATTACAAAGTCCTCACAAAGAACAATAGATAGTTCTAGCTCACCAATTCAAGGCCGAAAAACAGTAAATAAGGTGTTTGTATGCTTAGAAGCGTAGGCACGAACCCAAATACTCATCCTTAGACTAGCTAACTTAGTCTTAGACGATTTCGAACACATATCCATCCTCTAGTCCAAAAAAATACTTCTCTTACACTAAAAATTAACAAACTTAGAGAATAATCGACAATTGCTTCAAATAAGCATTTTAACTCTCATGACGATAGTCATGATTATGTAAATCCACACTCGGGTGCGGCAACTCATGTCCCCGACTCCAACTTCAAACAGTAATAAAAAAATCACGTGTTGTAATTGTGGGTGCATTTCATGTGGCACGATTACAATATGTCCAAAAAAAAAAAAACAAGTGCACGCCATCGTGACTTGTTTCAAGATAAATCCATAAATATCAAAAGCGGTTTTAAACTATAAAATTTAAAATGCACAATAGGTTTAAAACACGTAATTAGTGAGATAATTTAGGCTAAATATTAATAGTTAAGAGACCGTGCTAGAACCACGGAATTCGGGAGTGCCTAACACCTTCTCCCGAGTTAACAAAATTCCTTACTCGGATTTATGGTCGCAGACAAATTAAAACCGAGTCAAAATTTCCTCGGTTTGGGATTTTTTAAAATAACACGGTGTCCCGGAGCATTGTCAAAAATCCGGGTGGTGACTCTGAAATAAATAAATAAATCCCAAATCCGAATAATGTCACTTTAATTGGAAAACTCCCTCTCTACCCTTCATTAATCCGGGGGTAGTGGAAAAGGGAGGTGTGAAAGCTCAATTGATTTTATGAATATTGGTTGATTTTTCACTAATTAATTGTGAATTATCTGCATTGTTTGCATGACCATAATTCATCTTTAAATGTCATTGAAATTTTTGCATTATGAAGTTAGTAGTTATAATTAATTAAATAATAGACAAATGACGCGTATTTAACGTAATGTAGTTTTTAATAACTAATTACTACAAAAATTAATCATCTTTTATTCGATAAAACATGGATTGAATTAGGAATATAGAATTGGTCGTGTTATTCTTGATTAATCTGTAAATAAATAAGGTTTAAGTTAATTACTACATTCCTTGGATTAAATTAGATTTGAATTTAACTAATTTAATTGATTTTAGTTAATTAAAGGGGTTTAAAATCGGACCTGGGCCAAAACTACCCAGGCCCAAATCCCTTCCCTATACACAATACACTCCAGCCCAAACCCCTTAACCCGACATGTCCCCCGTAACAACCAAACGACAACGTTTCGCCCCATCAAACCCCAATCGTTGGATCATTTCGATCCAACGGTTCCGAACTCCACACCCCTAAACTATATATATGTCCAAACCACACCCCACCCCCTCATTTCACCAAATCCTAACCCCCTCTCCGTCTGTCTCTCTCTCTCTCTCCTCTCTCTAAAAACACTAGCCGCCCCTGAAACCCCACCGTCGCCCGGCCACCATAACAACTCCGATCAACCCCAAATCTCTACCCTACAACCCCCATCACCTCCTAAACCACCTCCTGTTCTTGGTTTTGTCAAAAAACCATCCCAAAAACCCCAATCTCGGATCTGAGATTCCAGAACTCTAAGTCTCCCATGCGCACTGATTCAAGGGCCTTCAACGGCTCGGACCTGCATGAGTCAGTTGCTCTTGACAAGAGCAATTGATTCATGTGGGTTTGACCCGTTTTCAAACCCACCGAAGTCCGGCCAAACTCCGGCAAAGTGGTTTTAGCTGACTGGTACACCTCCCCCTTTTGTTTCTTTTAATCACTCGCCTAGTAAGATGAGTCGCCTAGGCTAGTATTAAATCTCTTCTACCAATCTATGTCTTCTGTTTGGACTAATTCTTTAGATTTTTTTTAGGTTTTCTGTTTATTCTCCTAAATGATGTTAGTCACAAGATACTTGTTTGACTGGGTTTAGTTTTAGGTTTTTCTTCTCTACTGATTGTCCCTAAATGCTACTGCGCCTTCCCTTTCTAACTGCTTTGGGTTCATTGGCATAAACTTGTCTAGGTTTAGTTTGTTTTTGTGAAAAATCTGTGTAGATCTGTTCTTTTTCCCCCCACCTGTGTATATCTTCTCCTTGTCGTTGCAATTTAAGCATGTTTCATGACTTTTGTTTCTTGTCATACTAGGTAATTATGTTTTCCCTGTTAATCATACCTCCTGAATTGGGCTCCATCATTGACTGCATATATGATTTTTCTTTTTGATTCATATTGTTTTCAATTGACGTAGTACTTAACACATTAGGAAATTCCGAACTATTTTGCAACCATGATTAATCATTCTTAGATTGTCCTGTTAGTCACCATTGATTTACTAAAGATTGTACTTATTTGATTCATGCTTAAGTTTGTGTTAGACTGCCTTCACTGTCGCTCTTTCCCACATTCGATTGATTGTTTACTCTAGTTTAGTGTAATCTAGGATTATACCATCCACCCTGACTAAGAAATTAAATAATAATCTAATTAGACAATCATACACAACTAATTGAGTATACATGTGAACCAAGTAACATTATAATTGATCTAAGTCTAAGAAGTTTAAGGTAATTGATTAATCTAAAATTAATCAACCCTTGATAGGACAACAAAGTTTAGCTACAATTAATTAAATTAGAATAAAGTTACTTATTACCTAATTATTAACTAACTTCCTTTAATCAAACTAAGATCCTAGGATGACTAAAATAGTTTAAAAGTTCAGTTTAATAGGATTAACCACTCAATTGACTAAGAGTTCATAGATAAGCCTAACTACAACTAATGAAATTGTTTAAACCAATTAGTTCAATTGACTACTGATTAAAATTCAAAATGGGAGTTAATTTGAGCTTAAATTGATTAAGCAATTAGGCAATAAGCCACACTCAACTAGCAGACTTGATACTTTAGCTGAGCTGAGTCCTGGATAACTAGTTTAAGATCAATTAACTAAGTTTAAAAATAATTGTTTCACTCAGACTCACATTTAAATTAACTTAGGTAGCTTCTTAAAGTATGTAACTGAAAATAAAATCTGTTTAAAACAAGTAGCTTGAGGGTAATGAACTAAGGCAGATTCGTTTAAGTTTAGTTAAATTGACCTAAGTTTAAGGGAACTGGTTTGACTTACCTCCTTTAAGTTTAATTAAATTGTTGATTTAGTAACTTAAACATAGTAGGTAGTATGAAAGCCAACTTTAGGAATTTAATCAACTAATCTTCATTTAATTGATTCAACCTTAGTTAAGAACAATTAGTTAGAACCTTCTAGATTAGATAAATATCAGGAAATCAGATACTTTAGGGATAGAAAGGGAATTTCAAGGGGTGGGAATGTTCTGAAAGATACAGCTGTCCCAAAAGGATAGGGTTGAGGATAGGGAATGTGCTAAGAATATCCCATCCCAATTGTCCCTATATATACACACACTTTTTACCACAAGAAAAGAATTTTTTTTGGATTTTCGGACACTCTGAAAATTCACTCTACACTCTAAAACTGTTTTTTTTTACTGAACACAGAAAACAAAATCAGAACAGTTCTTCATTCAAAAGGTCCAAAAACAAATAAGGAGGAAGAAATCTGTTTTCTCAAGAACTCTTGAAGTTTTTTTTTTCTGTGGGTCTTCTCAGTTGGTGTTCTTCTTTGATTTGATTCTGATTCTTCTGAAATTCCGCTGGTTTGGGTTGTCGCTGGGTTTCTGGTTTGTGCTGCTTACATTGCTGCTGAATCTGTCTCTTCTTAGCTGTTTTACTGTCTACCTGATCTTTATTTGGTCAGAATCTTTGTTATTCTTCTCTTCAAAAAGAGGTATGTAACAATGAACTTCAAATGAAATTATTATACTCAGAATTTATTGTTAGTTTGATGCTAAATGTTTGACTCTTGCTATGTTTTCTTTTGAGATTATGTCAATCTGAATCTTTTTTATTCTTGGTCTATAAAGCGAAAGTAATGTTTAGTTGATATGATGTTAAAGAATCCATATATGTGTTGTGTGTAGTATCTAGATNTAATCAAAGGGCTCCTAGGAAAGAGAATCTGAATCCTTTAACATGATTCGATTCATTCTCTAAAAACATGCCTAAAAAGTCAAAGACATAGTATAAGTATGAATTGAAAGTTACAAAGAGGGGCCTCTATGGAGTTGAATCTGACCCCTTTTATGGTCAGATCCAGCCCATAAAAGTAGTCAGGAATCTGTTCTGTCAAAGTGGTGCAAAGCATCATCAAGGTTGAGCCTAGCCTCCTTCATGGCATGACTCATCCTATAAATGTTTGCAGGTCTGCTGTTACTACTGTCCAAGTAGCAAAATTTTGGACTTTCAGTTTCAGATAGAAAGATGCTTTTATTTGTGTTTCCTTAGTCACTGAAGAAACTCATTAAGCAAGTCTCCATATAGACTTGACTTAGTTGGTATTGTGGGATTAAAAGTCTGATCCATTCATGGTCAGATTCCCCGTATGATCATGCATAAACAATAATAGAATAGCTCGATTATCATTATAAAGGTATTAAGACAAGAATCTGAACCCAACAAATGGTCAGAATCATGCCTTAAGAAATGCCTAAGAATAGTTAAGTCATTATGAGAATTCAGGTCATAATATGAATGACTCAAAGGACTGATGGGTTTGTATCCTCGGAACTGAACCTAACCTCCTTATGGTCAGGTTCATTCCAAGAAAAGTACACTAAAGTAGGTCAGATCCTTTAAAATTAACACTATCGCATGATTGAGATTCAATTTGACCAAATAATGGTCATGTTGCCCCATGACATGCCTAAGGAATGGTCTATTAAGTTAGTCGTTTTGTGACTAAGAAAATAGCCAAAAGAATATAGATTTCGAAGCCGCTGAAGGCCAGCTTGCGCAGAAGCAGTTTTGTTCTATCTTTACTCGGTTAATTATTGTTTTTTTAGGAAATTGTATTTCATAGTAAACGATAATGTAATAGCATAATTTTTCTCTTTTTTTTTTTTGTATTTTATGTTGTAAATATGGATTGGATACTGTATACTATTATTCCAGGTTCCTTACTCTTTTTCTGCTAAATCCAGAATTGGGCCAGCTTGATGAAACAGCCCACTAAGGCTTTAATCAAGTTTAACTCCTTAGGCTATCAGGCCATGAGGGAGTAAACAGGCCCAAGGATTAGAGTTATCTGCTTTAAGAAGTAATACGATAAAAGTAGACATTCAACTAAAAGTATGAGTTTATATCCTAGGTAATCTATATGGAAATCTCCCTGTAAACATCTGCTAGAATTTTGGAATCATGTTATTTCAGTTTCTGTAACTTTCAATATGAATAGGAGTTGGTGATCCAAAATATTTCTAACTTATCTCACATTCTTTGAATTTTTTCGAGATAGATGTATGAATATTTGTACCTTAAAATATGTACAAATCCCGATTTTAGATCTGTGTTTAGGCTGTATAAAAATGGGCAGAAACTGCAAAGTATGAACTGGTAAAACCTGTTTATGCCCTGCTATTTTTTCAAGATTACAAAGTCCTCACAAAGAACAATAGATAGTTCTAGCTTACCAATTCAAGGCCGAAAAACAGTAAATAAGGTGTTTGTATGCTTATAAGCGTAGGCATGAGCCCAAATACTCATCCTTAGACTAGCTAACTTAGTCTTAGACGATTTCGAACACATATCCATCCTCTAGTCCAAAACAAATACTTCTCTTAGACTAAAAATTACCAAACTTAGAGAATAATCGACAATTGCTTCAAATAAGCATTTTAACTATCATGACCATAGTCATGATTATGTAAATCCACACTCGGGTGCGGCAACTCATGTCCCCGACTCCAACTTCAAATAGTAATAAAAAATCACGTGTTGTAATTATGGGTGCATTTCATGTGGCACGATTACAATATGTTCAAAAAAAAAACAAGTGCACGCCATCGTGACTTGTTTCAAGATAAATCCATAAATATCAAAAGCGGTTTTAAACTATAAAATTTAAAATGCACAATAGGTTTAAAACACGTAATTAGTCAGATAATTTAGGCCAAATATTAATAGTTAAGCGACCGTGCTAGAACCACTGAATTCGGGAGTGCCTAACACCTTCTCCTGAGTTAACAGAATTCCTTACTCGGATTTCTGGTCGCAGACAAATTAAAACCGAGTCAAAATTTCCTCGGTTTGGGATTTTTTAAAATAACACGGTGTCCCGGAGCATCATCAAAAATCCGGTGGCGACTCTGAAATAAATAAATAAATCTCAAATCCGAATAATATCACTTTAATTGGAAAAACTCTCTCTCTACCCTTCATTAATCCGGGGGTAGTGGGAAAATGAGGTGTGACAGCTCTAGCGACTCTGCTGGGGAACGAACCCAGAATCTCTGGTTCAGGGTTCAAGAATTCGAGCTTAGAATAAACTGTTTATTTGGCTTTATTATCTGATTTTTACATGTTTAAACCTAACATGCTAAATGTCGCTTTTACCGCTTTGATATTATCTGAACTACATATATAAATTGTGCCGAAACCCTCTTCTCTCTGAGTCTTCTAAATCATCCGGGAAGTGTGCACTTCGTGTGACTTCTTTTCTGTTAGAGTCATATCCAAATTTTAGAA
>ML437575.1:839-11525 GCA_005239525.1 Nicotiana knightiana
AATATCCCTAGTAGGCTACGTTTTATTTGCATCATGTGCATTGGACTTAGCGGGACTCGGCACAGGGGCCGGGTCCGTCTAGGACAGGTACCTATTTTTCGGACCAACATGTTCATATTTATGTGCTATATGTAACATTATTTGGTAGGCTTCATTCAAATGTTGACCGGCTTTAGGATAGATCGATTAAACAGATGAGAGAGAAAGAGAAAATTTCCTCCAAGTTTTCATAAAATATTTTTTTAAGAAAATAAATAAATAAATTTTTGACGGGTTCTAGTATGTAAAAGAACAATTTTCAAAATATTTTTTTAAAATTTATTTTAACCGAACTACGCGGGTTTGATTCTCATCGAATGTGAGATATGTAGGCAACCTTCATCAGGTTTAACCCCATTTTTTTTTTTTAATAAAAAAAAAAAGGTGTATCTGGACTATTACTTTTTTCTTACTGTAAAAAAAAAAGGAGAGAGAAAGAAAAGAGAATGCTAAATTCAAGATGAAAATAAACCAATAAACCGATAAGCCGGGATGAAGTATGAAGCCTGTCAAACTCATTCTAGAAATGAAAATGGTGTCGAATTTATAACATTGGTATCTGCAAGAGTAGCGTTTTTTAATCATGAAACGTTTTTGTCATGAAAATATTGCATTTATGTTTTTAAAGATGGATTTGAGACGAAAAGGTGGACTTCTTTCGGAATAAGTGGAGAAAGAATGTTGGTCTCTTAAAGATAAAGTGGAATTAAATGAATATAAATTTTAATAACTATTCAAATAAGCCAAAAAAAAGCTATTCAAATAAGCGAGATATCATTATTATTCTAATTACATAAAAGTAATACCATCAATAATATATATTTCTGTCTTAGAATATTTGAATAAAAAGAATTTGGTCACTAATTATTACGAACTGAATCATGGAAAAGTGACAATACTACGGGAGGAAATATTACTTTATTAGTACTTCTTGTTTTCGAAAAGGGGTCAGTGTTAATCTATTACCTCATCTTTGTTAAGTTTTTTCTCCTACATTTAAAAGGATATTAATAATAATAACATGCAGTTTTTTTTCTTGTGTTTTGCTTTGACACGTCTTACTGTTCGAGATTTAGGGAACAAATATTAGTTGGGAATTTGTTGGGAAAAAATGCCTTTCAAAGAAAGTGATATCATGCAGATTATGTCGCCAAAAGCATGCAGATAGACAAAAAAGGCTATTTGACATCATAAGAGAAAGTGATTTCAATGAGAAATAATACTACATATTTAAACCTTTATCTTTTTCATCTCTCAAAGTTCAGGTCATCTTATGTAAAAAATTATTTTATTTTATTTTAATTTAATATTTTGCAAGTAAAGCTCACCAGGATTAATTATCAAGTAACGAAAGTATTGAGGTGTATTCATTGGAGATAAATATTCCAGGGTTGTGATTGTTTCACCATTTGTATTGTATTCTAATTAACTCTTCCTTTCATATAATTCACTCATGGTTCCTAATTAATCGATAATTGTTCTCATAGTCTTCTCCTGAAGTACTACTCGCCTATTCTCAATAGATTAACGCCTATATTCCTATGAAATTAATCTATCAGAATACATTAAGATTACAATATTTTAAGCACGGTGACTGGGTATATTCCTATCCTAACCACAAATCCACTCCCCTTAAGGGTTAGGATCGCGCTCTCTTCAACTCTCTCTAATCTATACACGACTTTCCAAAGCATAGCATAGATAGTATATAGAACCTGACTGTTAGCCAGACAATTAAGCAATTAAGCATAGAATTGAAGAAACAACCATATATTGAGAGAATTATAATCAAGGTCAAGCTAATGTCGAAAAACAATATTCATGGCTAAATCACAACCCTAGAACAATGGGTGTTTAGCCACTCATACTCAAAGATAACAAAAACCCAAAATAAGTCATACTACTCCAAATTATAGATCAAAGAAGAATGATTAAAGGTCTAATTGTTGAAATCTCTTCTCACAATGAAGTAGCCTCCAAATTGATCATCAAAATTCGTATCTCCCTCTCTTGGGCAGATTTACAAGACTTATATAGGGTTTGGGCAATAAAATCCCGTGTTTTGCACTTTGACCCCTGAAATTTCCTCGTTTCACCGCGGTCGCGGCAGGACCGCGGTAGGCTATTTTTTTCTCGCTTTAATTACTTCCACCGGGGTCGCGCCGCCGTCGAACATGGTCGTTGTGGCCTGGCTTCAGTTCTTTTCTGCTTCTTTTCCAATGCAATCCATGGGTATCTCTTTGATTGGCCTCAACTTCCCTAATTGATTCCAAATTTCTCCAAAGTCCTCTTCTCGTGAAATATAACCTACAAAGCACAAAAGTCACTAATCAGAGCATTTTGTTACCAATATTTACATTAAAACATCACAAAGTGTGGTTCATTAGGGGTACAATTATAGTAAAATTCACTTATCATCAACACCCCACACTTAAACCCTTGCTCGTCCTCGAGCAGATAAACCACACTCTAAGGCCTACTAATCTCAAGCATTACCCTTTTGTGCCACACCTGGCATTTTACAGGAAGCACCCCAAGTTGTGCAACAACTACACCTCAAAAGAAGACTCTACATGCCATGCCACACTTTTGCTTTCTCAAGGTACTCTATACAGAGGTGAAGCTTCACCTTTTCTTCCTCAATTACATGCCCTCACATCACACAATTGAGAGAAGTTCCATAAAGATAAAATCATAAATAACCGGAACTTTAGATGGAAATAATTCACTCACTCTCAACAAAAAATATTCATATGCCACACAGATACGCCATAGGCTTACCCGTAGTGTAATACTCTACTAATTGAGTTCATTCAGTCTAAGATCAATAGGTCTTTATTTGGTTTTAATGTAGGCTAAGGGACGTGTATGATACATTAAAGTATAGTGACTAACCTCCCTAAGCACTTTTAATAAATTTACTTCAACATTCAGCCCAATTTCCTTGCTCAGCCACTTGTTTTCCACATTTTGTTTCATAATCACCCCACTTTTCTTAGGTGCAACTATCTTTTTCGTGCCACTCACTATCAAGGACTAAGTGTGTTCATTGTCCTTTTTCTTTCTTTCCCTTTTTTTTTCTAAGTGGCTTCACTTCTTTTATATTATTTCACCTTTCATTCTATTTCCATGATTTTCCTCACCGACCATACCACCACCCCACACTTTGACTTTTATATATTCTCTAACAATTCAAGTGCTCATAGGAGGTACAGGGTTCAAACAGTCAAGCTATTCAAACACATGGATATGGGTCGTTATATGGTTATCAAATAAACAGGCTTTAAGCTCAAAGGGGTTAACTATGGTACATTATTTACAGGTGGAGATATATTTATGTAGGCTTCACAAAGAATTGCCTATATCCTTTCTAAAATCAAACAAACTTCTATTTCGCTTCGTACAACACAGGGCAAGTTCTCGGTATCATATGCAGACATAGAATAAAACGTAATTACCTCACACACACATGGCACATAGTCCATTCCGAATTGGTTCATCAACACACTCAAGTGAGTATTCAAGTTAGACACAGTGTGCAAAATTAAGGCATAATACAAGAGTCTACAAGTGAGCCTAAGCGTCACACCCTCGAGTTTGTTTTGATCGTTTTCAGGTGTGTACACTCCGGGGTGCATTCCTGCATTTACCCTTCTTGCCCAAGAGAGTCCTAATAACTACTACAAAGAAATATACCTAACCCGGTTCAAGCTAAACCCTTGGAAAAGAACCGTGGTCAAAAGAAAAACCAAGGGGGAATTAGTACACTACCTAAAAAAAAATATCTTTTTGGTTTTTTCTTTAGACTACTTCTCTCAAGAATACTGTCTAAGTGGTCCGTCATCAGGAAGAGCCTCCTGCATTTTTTTTAAAATTCGACTTAAGCCCTCAAGAGACCCGTCGAAAGGTGTCCATCTTCGGGCCAAGGCAATGAAACAAAACACAACTAGAACAGTATATACACAAATCAAATAACCCGTACAACTATACAACAACAACAAATAAGTCTCCCACCTCACACATAAAATATGGCATGTCCCCATGACAAATGACAATAAAAGTACAGAGGGGTAAGGAAACTTCCCTGAGCTCACTCGGAGTCAGAAACGGAGGCTGGGTCCATATTGCAGGCCCTTACAATTGCACGGAACCACGCCATAAATATGCTCTCTGATCTAGCATGCCGCTGGGACATTGCATCCAATCGGACTTGAAGGCCATCTACTGAGGTGCGCAAATCAGCCACATCCTCCTCCAAGGTGGACATTCTAGCACCAGACTGGGACCGAGAGGGTCCTGCCCTATCATGGGACCTCCGTGGTGGTGCAGTAGGGGGTGGGGCCGCCTCATCATCATCAATTTCTATGGGCCTTGCAATGTCCTTGCCCACATTTATCTTTGCAGCTCTGAAGGCAGATTTCTTCGACAATTTACCGTCACCGGGCCGTTCGGGCACATTCACCAATTTGCACAACCTCGTGACAAGGTAGGGAAAGTAGAACTCTTAGTCAGTTCGGGTGACCGGATAAACATTTCATCACCAATCACCCTGGGCAACATCAAAATCCATCCCATTGACGAAGCACCACAACATCACTGCCCGCGAACTATTCACATCAGTGGTGTTGCTGGAAGGTAAGAAACGACTACATATCACTGTAAACCAGCATTTGGCCTCCCAGGTGAAGGAAGTAGAATTTAGCGTGATATTTTCCTTCACCCAGATGGGCTGCCCACCCGGACATATAGACTCAATAAACATGTTCCAATTTACTGCCGGAGACTGGTAGGCCCGGTAGTAATCGACGTCACCGGTGAAATGTGGCAGCCTGTAGACCCGACAAATTGCCTCAATTGTCGCATCCACCACTTTGCCCCTAACGGTGATTGACCGGAACATATGTACCAGGCAGTTCGCGTAGAACTCCCTGACCATCATGATGTTAGCTATCTCCATCTCCTCATATAAGAAGTCCAACCCTCGCCTTTGAATCTCCTCATACATGGCTGGGCTTTCAATTTGAAGGAATGCCCGGTCGATAGGCACCTCATGGACCAATTTCTTGGCAGCTTTGGCGTTGAACCGGTCCTCTGCCTCCTGGCACTCAAAGCGGGTAGCGTCATAGGTTGGCATTGAAGTGCTGCCAGTGTTTCTACGCTTGCGGGGGGCCATGGTACATAAGATCAAAAAGGGACAAAAGTTAGGGAAAGCCTACACAACGTGCCTGTCAGGTGAATACTCAGACTTCACCACCCGACAGTCACCAAACAACCCAAACTCGCCACAAGTGGCCAATGCACAACATTAGGTGGGCACCATTGTTAACACATACACATAAGCCCCATTGTTACCACATTATCCTTAACTTCCAACATATTGACCCACTTAGGCCCCCAACTATAGTAATGTCCTCCAATTAGAAAAACAAACGACCAACGTAGGCCTCCAAATATAATAAAGTAGTCCAATCGTCAACACCCAGACATCAATAATCACCCCACCACACAAGATAGTACTATTGTTGAACAACCCCAACAATCACAAATCAACCCCAAGGTGGCCACACCCAACATATAACACATCCAAACTTGGTAGGGAACTACCATTATCCAAAAATAACCAAGGTCTACTACAAAATAACAAGTTTAAAAAAAAAATTACAAAAAGAAGAAGAGAAAAAAGAAAAGTTACTTGAACAGGACAACAATGGTGGAGTGAGGAGAATGAGGGAGAGAGGAGTTGGGGTGTTCTTGGAGGAAGAAGAGGAAAAGGGGGTCTTGCTTTAAGAGTTTTGAGTTTTGGGAGGGGAAGAGGGATTGTGAAAGAGAAGAGAGGAGGGTCGAGTTTTTGTTTTTGGGGGAGAGGGAAGGGGAAAGCTAATGGGAGGTGGGGAGGGGCGTCGGGGGTAGTGGGTAGGTTTTGTGAAAAATTAAAACAAAAAAGAGAAAAAAAAATTTAAAATTAAAGACGTACCTGGGATGAGGCTCTCCGCGGTCGTGCCGCGGTCGACTGCGATCGCGGTGAGGTTCAGAGAGTATGATTGACCGCGGTCGCAGTGAGGTTCAGAGAGGCATTTTCATCGCTGTCGCGCCGTGGTTCAGAGAGACCTTTTCACAGCGGTCCTACCGCAGTTTGCCGCGGTCGCACCGAGGTTTTTAGCTTATGTTCGAAGTGTTCCTCGTTTTTAACCTCTTTTTTCATCTTACTTGAGTTGTCTTATTCCCCAAGCTTTTGTTCAACACGCCTCCACAATTGTCCTGCACACTAAAAAACTTGTCAGTTTCTACAACAATTTCTACATGTTAAAAGAGAAAGAAAATACTACTACCATGGGTTGCCTCTCACGAAGCGCCTGATTTAACGTCGCGGCACGACGAGTACAACAATCAATGGGTTGCCTCCCATGAAGCGCCTGATTTAATATCACGGCACGACGCAGAGTCTCGCCCCACTAATCGGCGAGCACGACATTGGTCTTCTCACGATTCATGGTGCCACCCCAATAGTGCTTGACTCTATATCCATTCACCAAAAATGTTCTTTCACAATGTATAGCTCGCAGCTCAAACACACCATATGGAGTGACTCTTACCACCTCGAACGGGCCTGACCATCTCGATTTCAGCTTTCCAGGAAACAATCTCAGCCTAGAATTGAATATAATACCTGTTGGCCTGACTCGAATTGATGTGGCTTAATATGCTTGCCATGCCATCTCTTGGTCTTTTATTTGTAAGGTTTTGCATTTTCATACGAGTGCAGCCTGAACTCATCTAATTCATCCAACTGCAACAATCTTTTCTCACCCGCGGCTTCAAGGTTCATGTTTAGCTTTTTGATAGCCCAATATGCTTTATGTTCGAGCTCAACAGGCAAGTGACACGCCTTCCCATAGACCAGCTTGTATGGTGACGCCCCAATTGGCGTTTTGTAAGCTGTTCTATATGCCCATAAGGAATCATCTAACTTTGCATCCCAATCTTTCCTGTTCACATTCACCATTTTTTCTAATATTTTCTTTACCTCTCTGTGTGATACCTCTGCTTGTCCACTTGTTTGAGGGTGATATTCTGTCACGACTCGATGGCGTAATCCATATTTCGCTAAAAGGTTATTCAACAACCGATTGCAAAAATGGGTTCCTTCATCACTGATCAAGGCACGTGGAGTCCCAAATCTCGAGAATATGTTCTTCTTCACAAACGCAGCTACAACCATGGCATCATTTGTTGGAAATGCAATTGCCTCCACCCATTTCGACACGTAGTCAACTGCCAGTAGAATGTATGTGTTTCCTCTGGATGATGGGAATGGACCCATAAAATCTATCCCCCACACATCAAAAATCTCTACCTCTAGGATATTATTCAAGGGCATCTCATGCTTCCTCGTGGTCATTCCTGTTCTCTGGCACTGGTCACACTTTTTCACAAATGCGTGGGAGTCTTTGAATAGAGTTGGCCAAAAGAACCCAGATTGTAGCACTTTCGCCGCTGTTTTATCGCCACCATGATGGCCCCCATAAGGTGATGCATGACAATCATACATCACAAGTTCCACCTCTTTATCAGGAATACATCTCCTATCAACTGATCACCACACTCTTTGTACAAATAGGGCTCATCCAAGTAGTAAAACTTCACATCACGTAAGAACCTCTTCCTTGCTTCAGATTCAATTTCCGGGGGAAGTACCCCACTCACCAGATAATTCAAAAAGTTAGCATACCATGGAGGAGGGTCTTGGGTTATAGCAAAAAGTTGCTCGTCAGGAAACACTTCTTTAATTTCTCCACCCTCCTCCACATGGTCATGATTTTCCAGCCTTGACAGATGGTCAACTAATTGATTTTCAGTGCCTTTCCGGTCTCGTTATCTCCACATCAAATTCTTGCAACAATAAAACCTAGCGCATCAATCTAGCTTTAGATTCCTTCTTTGTAAATAGATACCTGATTGCTGCATGATCTGTGTGGACTATGACTTTTGTTCCCACCAAGTATGCCCGAAATTTTTCAAAGGCCCACACCACAACTAGCAGCTTCTTTTCAGTGGTGGTGTAATTCTGTTGTGCATCATCAAGGGTCTTACTCGCATAGTAAATGGAATAAAACACCTTGTATTTCCTCTGGCCTAGCATTGCGCCAACTGCATGGTCACTTGCATCACACATAAGTTCAAATGGTATGGACCAATCAGGTGCAACAATTATGGGGGCAGCTACTAATTTCTTTTTGAGCTCCTCAAATGCCTTCAGGCAGGCTTCATCAAAATTGAACTTGACATCTTTTTCCAGCAACCTGCACAAAGGAGTAGCAATTTTGGAAAAATCTTTAATAAAGCGCCTGTAGAATCCTGTGTGTCCCAAGAAACTCCGGACACCCTTCACAGAAATTGGTGGAGGTAGTTTTTCAACAGCCTCCACTTTTGCCTTATCAACTTCGATGCCACTCCTAGATACTCTATGACCCAAAATGATGCCTTCCTGCACCATAAAGTGGCACCTCTCTCAATTTAAGACCAGATTTGTTTCTTCACAACGGGCCAACACCATGCTCAAATTTGTCAAACAATTATCATAAGATGACCCAAAGACTGAGGAGTCATCCATGAACACCTCCACAATATTTTCCACCATATCAGTGAAAATAGCCATCATGCATCTCTGGAAAGTGGTTGGTGCATTACAAAGACAAAACGACATTCGCTTGAAGGTGAAGGTGCCATAAGGACAAG
Source organism: Nicotiana knightiana (assembly GCA_005239525.1). Lineage (NCBI taxonomy): Eukaryota > Viridiplantae > Streptophyta > Magnoliopsida > Solanales > Solanaceae > Nicotiana > Nicotiana knightiana. Next base: position 9,615 of record ML437575.1, read on the forward strand.
TAAACATGGTTTCTCCTGATCCTCTAGGCATATGACAATTTGATTGTATCCTGAATATCCATCAAGAAAACAATAATATTCATGCCCAGCTAGTCTGTCCAACATTTGGTCAATGAAGGGGAGTGGGAAGTGATCCTTGTGGGTGGCCTTGTTGAGCCTTCGATAATCAATGCAAACTCTCCATCCCGTAACAGTGCGGGTAGGAATCATCTCATTCTTCTCATTCTCAATCACAGTCATCTGATTGACTTGGTTAGTCAATGTAGAAATCTGAGCTGACAGTGATGAGACAACGTCTAATTCAAGAACCCTTGATGACTTTTGAACCACATTCCTTCCCACTTCACCTTGCCAGTCTGGATTGCTTTTGGAGAACTTATTCAATAAAGCAAATATTTCATCATAATTCTTCTCCAATACCTAACCTCCAGCTGCTGCATCTACCACAAATTTTGTTTGGGCATGGAGACCCTCAATGAAAGTTTGAACTAACACTTCATTTGTCTGATTGTGATGAGGGCAGTCTTGAGTAGCCCATTGAACCTCTCCCATGCTGAATATAAAGACTCGCCTGCTTTCTGTTTAAAGGAGACTATCTCACTTTTGATCTTTGCAGTCTTTCCTGAAGGGAAGAACCTTGCCAGAAATTTCCTTGCCAAATCATTCCAGGATGTAATGGAATTAGCTGGTTCTGCCTTTAGCCATCGCTTAGCTTCGTCCAACAGAGAGAATGGGAAAAGCATAAGCCTCACATATTCTGGAGTGACTCAATTAGTGATATAAGTATCACTAATCTCCAAGAAGTTCAGAATGTGCTGCTATGGATCCTCATGTGGAAGACCCATAAAATGCCCGTTTGCATGAAGTAGCTGGATCATGCTTTGTTTCAGCTCAAAGCGCCCAGTGATTCTGGGTATCACGATGCTGGAGGTAACATTAGCAACACTGGGCATTGCTATCTCCTGAACCGCCATATGTTGTTCCTCTGCCATGTTCACAGGGAATTGAACGAAGCCCTGAATATTGTTCGTATCCCTTGCTTCCCTTAACCTCATGTGAAATGTTCTCNTATCACGATGCTAGAGGTAACATTAGCAACACTGGGCATTGCTATCTCCTGCAATACTGGGCATTTCTATCTCCTGAACCACCATATGTTGTTCCTCTGCCATGTTCACAGAGAATTGAACGAAGCCCTGAATATTGTTCGTATCCCTTGCTTCCCTTAACCTCATGTGAAATGTTCTCTCAGGTTCGGGGTCAAAGCCGTCAAGTCTGTCCTGGCTTCTGAACATATGCATTCAATTAGAGTGCGTGAGACTAGAGCCCACAGAGACTTGTATAAACTCCTCACTAGCTCACTGAAATTGTTATTCAATCGAGCCAAAATAAGAATCCAATAGTGTAATTTTTCTATACTACAATTCTAAGAATTAACTAACTATCAAGTAACGAAAGTATTGAGGTGTATTCAGTGGAGACAAATATTCCAGGGTTGTGATTGTTTCACCATTCGTATTGTATTCTAATTAACTCTCTCTTTCATATAATTCACTCATGGTTGCTAATTAATCGATAATTGTTCTAATAGCCTTCTCCCGAAGTACTACTCGCCTATTCTCAATAGATTAACGCCTATATTCCTATGAAATTAATCTATCAGAATGCATTAAGATTACGATATTTAATTAAGCACGGTGACTAGGTATATTCCTATCCTAACCACAAATCTGCTCCCCTTAAGAGTTAGGATCGCGCTCTTTTCAACTCTCTCTAATCTATACACGGCTTTCCCAAGCATAGAATAGATAGTATATAGAACCTAACTGTTGGCCAGACAATTAAGAAATTAAGCATAGAATTTAAGAAACAATCATATATTGAGAGAACTATAATCAAGGTCAAGCTAAT
>ML437576.1:819-17691 GCA_005239525.1 Nicotiana knightiana
TTCTTCATAAGCTTAGGATCAACCTTTAACGTATAGGAGACCTTTATTCCAATTGAAAAGCACTTAATTTCGTCAAAACTCAGTTTTTTACCGAACTGGGGACCCTGGCGTTTCAGCCCTAACGCCTGGCTAACGCCAGGCAGGGCCAAGTTGTTTGGTTTTGTCGTCCGGCTATCGCCCGGGTGTCTCCTTTTACGTATCTTCCGACGTAGTTGCATCATTTTAGCTCCATTTCATCTCCACTTCACCCATACATGAAATAAACTCCATTAAACACTTAACAAGTATATTTTATGCATGGTATATCATATGATTCAACTATGCAATTTAGTCTTGCATCATACGCGTGACATGATTCTTGACACGTCGAACTAAACGAGTATGCGTACGCGTGACTCGTATTGAGTTAATTATTTAAATAATCGAATAATAAGAAAGGTTAAAAATACAAATATATCCTAAAAGTGAGTAATTAAACAATTTAAGCCAAGTTTAATCATTAAGCGACCGTGCTAGAACCACGGAATTCGGGAGTGCCTAACACCTTCTCCCGGGTTAACAGAATTCCTTACCCGGATTTCTGGTTCGCAGACAATTTAAACAGAGTCAAAATTCCTCAATTTGGGATTTAAACCGGTGACTTGGGACACCAAATAAACTATTCCAAGTGGCGACTCTAATAAAAATAAAATAATCCCATTTCGAATAATGTCACTTTAAGTGGAAAAACTCCCATACCCCTTTGGGGCGTATAAAGAAGGAGGTGTGACAGACATGTTTCTAATCATTATGAGTTCGAAATTATTTGTCTGTTTCTTCACTTTTATTTTTTTTCTTCAGGTTTTGTTTCTGCTTTTTGCGAGAAAAAGAATGCATCCAATCGAAAGATGTTTACATCATTCAACACACACACACACACACATATATATATATATATATACTCTCATGTTGATTCTCTAAATCCCTAAATATAGGTTTAATCTACAGGGAAGAGGAGAGAGGAAAGAAAAAAAAAAGAAAAACGTGTAACTAAATCCCTTGATTGAAGGCACAAATAATGGATTGTGAGCCTTTTAAGCTGGATTGTATATATTTTGTAAACAAAATTTGTTTATGCCGGATAATTAATTAAACATGGACATTTAGGGTAATAAAGTTTCCATTAGTGTATAAGAATGAAAAAATCCTTTATTTTTTTATAGCTCATTCTAATGGGGTTTTTGCATCTATACCCGCTTTCTGGGTCACGTTTTAACTTATACTCGCTTTGCAAAAAAAATTACAAGCGTACCCACTTTTCGCATAAACTTCAGGCATACGGGCCTGATGTAGAAAAAGCTTTCACCCAAACTTCAGCATTCTAGGCTTTTTCAAAAACTTCAGCAGAAGTGGTGGAGTTATTTAGTTCATTTGTAAAAATTTCAGCACTAAATAAACTGAAGTTTTGTCCTGGATTAATTAGTTTTGTCATAAAGCTTTTTCAAAAACTTCAGCAGAAGATGCTGAAGTTATTTAGTTTAGTTGTAAAAACTTCAGCACCCAATATGCTGAAGTTTTGTCCTGGATTCAATAGTTTCTCATAAAAAGCTTTTTGAAAAACTTCAGCAGAAGATGCTGAAGTCATTTAGTTTAGTTGTAAAACTTCAACACCCAATATGCTGGAGTTTTATCCTGGATTAATTAGTTTTGTCATAAAGCTTTTTCAAAAACTTCAGCAGAAGATGCTGAAGTTATTTAGTTTAGTTGTAAAAACTTCAGCACCCAATATGCTGAAGTTTTGTCCTGGATTCATTAGTTTTGTCGTCATTAGCTTTTTGAAAAATTTCAGCAGAAGATGTTGTAGTTATTTAGTTTAGTTGTAAAAACTTCAGCATCCAATATGCTGAAGTTTTGTCCTTGATTCAATAGTTTCTCATAAATTTTTTTTTTGAAAAACTTCAGCAGAAGATGCTGAAGTTTTTTAGTTTAGTTGTAAAAACTTCAGCATAGGGGTGTGCATTCGATTTATCGATCCGATTTTGACCCTTATCGATAATTACTTATCGATTATCGATTTGTACATATGCTTATCGTTATCGTTTCAGTAAAGTTTCGATTTTTTCGATTTCGATTTATCAATTTTTGGGGCTTATCAATTCGGTTATTGGTTACACCAATAAGAAAATTTGCGAGATTCCACGGAAAGCATATCACTATAAACACGCCTAACTAAATGTTAAAAATGAAACGGAATGATTAGCAAGCCTTCAACTTTTCTATTTTTGATAACTCTATATTCACTAGCAAATAAGAAGAAATCACCTAGTGTTTTTTGCTCCACTAGGATATGAACCTGAAATCTCTTGGTCCTCCTCCCATTTCACTGACGTTATTTTTACATTTTCTTGATTGGTTGTACCACTTTATCCTCAGGACATAATACTATCAGAACAGACTTTAGCTTTGCTTATATTCAAACTAATCTTAGCATTACCACAAAGTTATAGTAATGACTACTCAAGCCCTAACATAAGTTTGATCTACTTAGCTCCATTTGGAGCTGATTTGTTCCAATACTCATTAATTGACATTTTAACTCAGACTGGGGATTTCTAACACTAAATCTTCTCTATATTTATCATTTACATACAAATTTCTAGAAAACGAAAAGAGCTTTTGACAAATACAAAACTTAATAATAGGAAATGAACCAATGAGATTAAGGAAACTTATAGTTGCGGTAAAAGGCGAAGTGTACCATGTTTATAGTTGACGGCACCGTCTTCAGATCGGCTACGTACCTGCTGAAAGTGAAAGAAGAAACTGATAGGGTTAGAGAGACACTAGGGTAATTAAACTGATGGGTAGAGGAAATAATATGGTTAGGGACTTAGGGTAAAGGAAAGGGTATTATAGAATAAGGGTATATTTGTCTTTTTAGTATATCTTATCGGTTTATCGATAAACCGATAACCGAAGAGGACAAAATCGAAATCAAAATCGATAACTCGATAAGGAAAATTTCGAAATCGAAATCGATAAATCGATAAACTGATAACAAATAATTGATTCGATTTATTGATAAACCGATTCGAATGCACACCCCTACTTCATCACCCAATATGTTGAAGTTTTGTCCTGGATTAATTAGTTTTGTCATAAAGCTTTTCCAAAAATTTCAGCAGAAGATGCTGAAGTTATTTAGTTCATTTATAAAAACTTCAGCACTAAATAAGCTGAAGTTTTGCACAGGTATCAAGAACGCGGCGCCTGAAGTTGTAAAAATTAGGGTATAGGTTAAATAATTTTAAAAATATGGGTATAGGTTAAATGGGGGCGACCAAATAGGGCGCTCCATGCAATTTCCACCATTCTAACCCATTAAGCAGCCCAAATGCAATCCATGAAACTCACAAAAAACAAAGGGATCTCAACCCAACTTATCAAGAAATTTACTTAGTTGCCCCAAATTTTATTTATTTATTTATTTTTTGTATTTGTAATTTTCTATTTTTTTTCTCCACCACCCACCCACTCCTACCAGGCAAACCCCCTCGAATGTTATATTTCGAGCTTGACATTCCTATATTGTCTCTTTAAGTTAATTAGAACTTTCTATGGGCAAAATAAGTTCTTTTCGGTTATTAAAGAGCTATCAAGGCAGCAAAACATTCAGAAACTAAGTAGTCCTTTCTCGTAGTTTTTTTGGGTGAAATATATACTTACATTAACACTAATTAAATATCATTAAATATAATTTTGACTTTTTTTGGGATATTCGAACCTCATGCAGATGGTACCTGATATTGCATTAATTTTCGTAAATATTCGTCCTTGCTCCATGCTATGCAAGGTCATCCGCTACTCCATTTGCTCTTTTGGAGACATGCTTTAGTGAAGGTTGCCCCAATTTATGCATCAAACACATCCCGAGGCGAAGTTAGGATTTCAATTTTATAAATTATGAATTTTAAAATAACAACTTTAAATTTTTAGTAATTGAGTTATAAATTTAATATTTTTATATATTTAATGCAAATATATCGTTCGAGTAAAAGTAACTGGGTTCGTCCGAATGCATACGGGCGGCGCTAGCCGCCCGTGATCATATGAGCCCGGTTTATGCATTAAAACGGGAGTAGCATTGCTTAAATGTTACAATATGCATGTTTATGATTTCTTTAACTAGAATATGTTTATATTGTTTCCATGTTACAACATGTTAACGATTTCTATATAATCTATTCATATTTTAAGAGGAATAACATTTTGTTGTAAAGTCAAGCCATATATAATCCCTGTTCAGTTCGGCAGACTTTGACGTTAAGCTACGTAAACTTTATAGTATATGAAACGAGATGATGTGCATGTGAAAAGACACATATCATTTCTCATTCTATTTAATTAATCGAGGATTGTCGTAACTATATTCAGTTACTATTTTACTTCCTGAGCCGAGAGTCTCCCAGAAACAACCTTCCCATCATTTTCAGCTAGGAGTAAGGTCTACGTACACTTTACTTTTTCTGGACCTCACTAATGGAATTTTACTGTATATGTTATTGTTGTTGTTGAGAATTACAGTAACTATATTCATTTACTATTTTACTGTGCGAGAATATTCAAAAGGAACAAAAAAGATTTAATAAAACAATAGAGACAACTAAGATCTCAGAGAATCTCTTAAAGAAAAACTCAGCCAATGAGTTTTTGAGGCATTAATTAGCATGAAAATATATCCTTACTTAAATATAAAAAAAAAAAGAATACTTAACAATATGGTTGCCTTTTGCATGCAGCTTATATATATATATATATATATATATATATATATATATATATATAATTAAGTGCAAATAGGCCATTCACCATTCCTTGTACAACTCCTCTTACGCTATTTTCTTGTCACCTTTAGCAACTAAAAATATAGACGTACATTATGAGCTTCAAATTCAATAGCTCTTTGGCAGCAATTTGTATTCTGCTATTGCTTTCAATCAATCTATGTGAAGCTCAGTTAACTCCAACATTTTATGAAAAAACATGTCCTAAGGCGCTTAGCACGATTCACAACGTTGTGAGTCGAGCAGTATTGCGGGAACGTCGCATGGCAGCTTCACTCATTCGCCTTCATTTCCACGATTGCTTTGTTCAAGTAACATATACCATATATTAATCCAGTGTTTATTTGTTAGTATATATCAAAAGCGGATTCAGAATTTTAAATTTGTGATCGCATGTTTAGTATGGTTACATCTCTACTTATTTATTTTGACAATAGGTTTGACTTAACTAAAAAATAATACTTATCAACTATACATATAGAGAGAGCTCAAGCCAATAACGGACGTGAGAAATATAGAGAACCGCCCTAGCTAGCTTGTTCGTTATGGCATTTAGTGTTCATTTGGGAGCATACAACAACAACAATAATATATACCTAGTATATTCTCGTGTCGCCGCTAAAACCATACCAATAGTGGCAACTGAAGTGGTCGTTACTGAAAGTCGTCACAAAAAACCTAATTTCTTGTTGTGTGTGTAAATAGACCTTACACCTACATACAATAGACCCTCGGCCATTTTCAATATAGACTCTCGGCTCAAGAAAGCATAAGCACTAACATTTTTGTTAATTTTTTCGTTCTATTTTAGGGTTGTGATGCATCAATCTTACTTGACGAGGCTTCAAATATCACAAGTGAGAAGACAGCAATACCTAATCAAGGATCTGTAAGAGGTTTTGATGTTGTTGCGACTGCAAAGAGGGAGCTCGAAAAAATATGCCCTGGTGTAGTATCTTGTGCGGACATTTTGACCGTTGCAGCACGAGATGCTTCTATCGCTGTAAGTCCACTAAAGTTTCAATAAATATTAGATCTGAACCCATATTTTTAAAAGGTAAACGCATTAAATATTTAAATTTTAAATCCGTCTCTTCTCTGACCGAGTACACATAATGACCTACAGGTTTGCGGGCCATCATGGAAGGTTAAACTTGGAAGAAGGGACTCCACGATGGCAAATCGTACTCTAGCAAACATTGATATTCCTAGTCCCTTTGATAATCTTGACACTCTTATTTCTAGATTTGCTAAGAAAGGACTTAACGCAAAGGAAATGGTTACTTTGTCAGGTACGTAAGTAAAAAAAATCTACAGATTATTTAAGTTGAATTTAACTTCTATGCACTGCGGTATATATATACAATCAGATCATTTATATGGTACTTGCAGATATATTAATTGATAAACTAATAAAAATAGTTAATAGATTAAATGGGGCGTTCTAGTGCGTTGTAGATTCTTATCCAAGACTTGTATCATTTGATGATGCCATGTGAGTCGCTAGAAACATGTGAAGTGTATGGCTAACCCAATAACGAAAGTTTCGTAAGGGGACTGGNAGAACTCTTATATGTCCAAGGTTCAATATCGAAATAATTTCAGAGGTTTTCCCTGACTTTATCAGTGTCAACAAACAGTTCGAAATACCTCGACTATTTTAGAACAGGTCCGAGTCAAATCATTACATTACTCATAATGTAAGAAATCTTATATTGTCGGCATAATCTGTTAATCAGGGGCGTATTTAGGGGTGGTTGAGTTTAGTGAACCCATGTTTTCCTCCCTAGATAATGTATAGTAACGTATAATATCTTTTCAAAACATGCTATATGTGTGTGCACGCATATAGCATGTTTTAAGAACCTAAAGATTAAACGCGTCAAATGTATATATTCTGGATCCACTTTCATAATAGTGTATGGTCCACTCATCTTCTTAAAATCCTGAATACACCTGTGCCGTTAATGTTAGGAATATATATGTCCATCGTCGACATATTTCATTTTCCAAACAACATTCTCATTCTCAATTATTTGCAGGGGCACACACCATTGGCCAATCACAATGCTCTTCATTTCGGAACAGAATATACAATGCATCAGATATAGATGCAAGTTTTGCTAGCATTAGAAGACGTCAATGTCCAAGAAATGGATCAGGGAATGGAACTTTAGCACCACTTGATTTGGTCACAGACAAAAAATTTGACAACAATTATTTCAAGAACCTAATGCAGAAGAAAGGCCTACTTCAATCTGATCAAGTTCTTTTCAGTGGAGGATTAACAGATAATATTGTTTCAAAATATAGCAAAAATAATAGTGCGTTTTTCGCGGATTTTGCTAAAGCTATGGTTAAAATGGCAGATATTCAACCTCTAACTGGTCGAAATGGGATCATAAGGAGGGTCTGTAACAATGTCAACTAATATTTTCACAACCATCTATATGTGGTTTGTGCCATTTTGTCTTATGTGGTTTCTCTTGATTGTTTTTTTCAATCTGCACTTGTGAAAGAGTTGTCCTATATTTGATTAATGCTTCAATTTGTTTGTTGACAGTTCTTAGCTAGCTTAGTTATCCGCCATTAAATATGTACTTATATAGTAAGCTGAACTTGTTGGTATTATTAATAAATAATAATGCAAAATCAAAGATTACTTTGTGGATCACTTTTCTTTCTTGCTTAGTTGTCTTTTATAGTGTTCCTCGTACGTTGTGCAACTTTATATTGAGTTGTTAGCTAGCAAAAAGGAGTTTATCTCTAAACTACTGTGTGCCTATTTTCCGCTTTTCACGGTCAAAGTCAAAGGTTTGTTGGTGGCAAGATCGGCATGCCTTCTAGTTGTAGTTGACTTTAAGCGCACCTGAACTACCCATAGTCGTCTATTTACGGGCNAAGTCAAAGGTTTGTTGGTGGCAAGATCGGCATGCCTTCTAGTTGTAGTTGACTTTAAGCGCACCTGAACTACCCACAGTCGTCTATTTACGGGTGCACATGAGAAGTTGGGCCTAAAGATAAAAACGGGCATCCAAACACATACATTAAAAGAACATGACCAGATTCGAAAAAACATCTTCTTCTCTTCTTCTTCCGTCATCTCTGGGCAATTATTTTGTGCAAACTCCAAACTTCCAGCCACGAGTGTATGTGTTTGGAAGTGCTGTGGATCCTTGGGGAGCGATCAGTTTTAACGATTTGCATTTTAGCCGGGCCGAAATCACTTTCAAGGTAGTGGTTTGGCATGACACAACATTTGTTCAATAAGTTATTTTTATTTTATTCTTGTTTTTGGTCAATATTATTAGTTATTTCACTACTGAAAAACTGTAAATTTGCGATTGTCAACTCAGTCGCAAATCGGTCAAAAATCATATTTTTTCGATCGATTTGCGACTGAAGTGTTAGTGGGAGAACACGTGATCGCAATATATTTGCGACTGAATCAGTCAAAAAATTGCGACAGATTCAACTGCAAATTGAAAAAGCGGGGACATTTGAAATTAAGCAATTTGCGACCGAATCAGTCGCAAATTTAGTGACTGATTCTGTCGCTGACAAGAGCTAAAAAATAAATATAAATAAAATGTTTCGATTGATTCCGTCAAAAAATTTAAAATAAAATTATTTTTTAATTAATTATTCCGATTGAAACAGTCGTAATTATTAATTAATTAAAATATAAGAAATTCTCCATTTGCGACTGATTCAGTGACAAATATTAATTAAATATTGTTAAAAATTTTTAATTTGCTACTGAATCATTCGCAAATTTTCCAGGTGAAATTTGCGTCTGATTTAGTCACAAATCTGCGCATTTCAAGCAGAATCCTGCTGTATTTCTAATTACACCACCTGCCTAATAAAACAACCAACCAAACACGTAATAATTAACCAAAAATCTAATATAACAATTCAAAATCCAATATCTACTACAAAACGAACAGTAATATTTATAATTCAACCAACTAATGAAACAACCAACTATCAAACAATATAAATTAAACATGTCTCTAACTTCGACTCTAAAATATTCAAATAGCCTATTCAGATTCAGTCTCCTCCTCAGGCTCAGACTCCATTGCAGCTCCTTTCTTGCTTTTCCTTTTTGATAATTTTTGGATCAAAGCCTGAGTTGCTTGTAATTCTTGCAACATTTGATCCACTTTTTGACGCATAGCTTCCATGTCTTCTTGGGAAACTGATGCCCCAGTGAATAATGTTGCTGGTAGACGGCTGGAGGATGGTTGTACTCTAATTTCATAGACTCAACCTTTATTTATTATTTTCACGAGAAATAAAGAAAAGAAAGTAAAAGAAGTAAGAAAACAAACAAGGAACTTTCAAACTAATACCAAAATAGATAATTACATTATATTTATACCTTTATTCACCCCCCAGTCGCTTGTGTCCAAATTGCCGTCATATCCTCTGGGGTCGGCTGAGTTCCTTCAGGCTGAGTTTGTCGCGATGCATCAAGACCAATATGATACTTGTCCTGAAATAAAAATAATACACGTTATATAAATAAAATAAACCAAGAAGGAAAAATAATATAGTGTTTGTGTTCGGATTATACAAATGTCTCTAAAGCACGTGCTTCGATCCATCCTTTTCTTGTGCTGCCCTTCTTTTTCTTCTTGTGGGTCTCCACAAAGACTTCAACATAAGTCACGATGGCTCGGGGATGCAATCAGTGGTGAGCCACCGAACTGACTAGCAAGATCACGCGGGGAAGAAGCTGAAAAATGAGGCGTGGGTATAAAATTAATAGTGGTCGAAGCTGAGCCACCATGAGAAGTCATGGAGTAATACTGAAGCGAGCTAGACGGGGGAGGGACTTTGAAAAAGTCAGATGACTGTGAAGCTGGCATGGAAGCACGAGGATGCATAGGAGGAGGACTCATATTTGGTGTAGGTGGAGGAAGGTGACTTGATCTTGGTAAAATATGTTTTTTCTTCTTATATTTTTTTATTTCTTTACCGCGAGAATCCATCTGTGTAATAAATTTAGAAGCGATAATAAGCTTAATATCTTAAACTTAAAACTAAGTCTTTAAATTATAACTACTTAATACAATTCCAAATCATTCTTCTCTAAAGTTAACAATTTTACATATACATAAACTTCGAAATTGTTAAACCACGTATAGGTACTAATCTCAATTTTAAAAGTGAATTCAGTTTCAAGCTTAAATATTAATACATCTATGGCAATTCAAATAGTTTCAAATTTAATTCTATCCTCTATTACTGTTCACATAGGGAACCAAACTAACTACATGCTCAACAAAATAATACTTTGTCTCACTAGTCCCATAATTCTCTTCATAATTACTCCCCCAAACATTCCTAACCTCTGAAAATATTATGAATAATGTACTGGACAAGAAACAGTATTATTAACCAAAAGTTAACCAATTATTTCAAGTTTTTGCAGCAATGCCTTTAACTTAATTTTTTTCACATGTTTACAAAATGATAATTGTCAGATTTTGTAGATTTATCCCTTCCTTTTCCTGATTTAGTTTGCGCCCTTCAGGAGCCATCTTCTACAATAAGTGCATCTTATCCATCACTTGTCAAATAAATTACAAAATTGATTCATACAACACTTCTTATTTTCTTTTCCTTGTTCTATTCTATGTCCTATATGTTTTTCTTTTTAAACTCCTGGTAGATATAAGGTGAAAACATATAATCCCTACGAATTCTTTTTTCACCATATTGTCTTCAACTCCAGAAGTTCCAAAGCAGATGTAAATGACAACTTCATTGAATAAATTTAATTTGTTGCAAATGACAAATGTAAGTTAAAAAAAAGAAAGAGAACAAACAACACTCAATTGAGGAAAATTGAGGTGCATTCTTATGTTTTATTCTTTTTTTATCCGAAGAGTTTAGAGTATTCCTAGAACAAACACCAATTTATCAAACAAATCTTTTCCACGGTTGGGTAAAACGAAGGGGTGAGAGAAAGGGGTGGATATAGGGGATGGGTTTAACAAAAAGGAGGGTTGGGGAAGAAAAGGGAAGAGAGTAAGTACCTTTCCCGGCGAGTAGCGAGCTGGGGTCTGGGGTCTCAATGGAGAAAAAAAAAAAAAAGATAGAAAGAAAAGAGAAGAATAAAAAAATCAGGGCGGGGCTAGGGTTTTAAAAAGAATCTGCAACTGATTCCGTCGCAAAACTAGTAACCGTTTCAATCGCAACTTTAAAAAAATAATTTGACCAAAGTTTAAAAAAATATTCGACCAAAACGGATGTAAATGGTCAAATAAAATTGTTTGACTTTTAGTTTCCGATTGAATCCATCGTAAATTTTTATTTTGCGCCAAACGTTGCGATCAATGTTGTTGGAAAAATAATCGAAAGAATTAAAAAAAATATAACAAATGTTATTTTTGAAAATTCCGACCAATTTGTGATTGATTTTTTCGGTCGTAAATTTTTGTTGGTCTTTAAGCTTAGTGTAGCTTAATTTTAAGCTTAGTCTAGCTTAATTTTAAGCTTGAGGTAGCTTAAAGAGAGTGAATGAAAAATGGTGGGAAAAGAAATGGAGGGAAGTGAGATTTTGAATTAGTGCACTTTGTCCCTCATTGGAAGAAGGAAAGAAAATCGATGTGTATATATAGAGAAGCTCTTCTTCTAGCTCTTAAAGAGTTGAGAAGAAGGCAAGCCTCGCGCCGTCGTCGTCGTTGCTCACTCGGCTCGGCTTCGGTTTCGGATTTGGATTTGGATTTTGTCAAAGATTGATTGATTAATCTTTTTGGACAAAATTCTTTTCAATTTATTTAATTAATTAATGGAAAAGTTTCAGATCCGGAATGACCCGCGACCCGGTCCGGTCCGACCCATTGTCTTTCTCGGATTATTTTAAATCCGTTTTTAAATTTCTCGCAATATTCATACCTGTTCAAAACAGCTATGGATGTTCTGAAAGGATTCACACCTGTTCCAACAACTATGGTTGTTCTGAAAGGTTGCAAAACCTTTTCAGGAACAGTACGAAATTGGCTATAAATATACCTTGAATACCAGAATTTTTACCTACTAAATTTTCTGATCTTCTTCTTCTTCTTCTGCACAAAATATTCTAGTGTGTTTTACAGCCTTCGAGTGGTTCGTTGTTCACCGACGTTTTTGGTACCAACACTCCGGTGAGTTAAATCGTTCTATCCTGGGAGGATATATTCCAAAACCTCGGGTACTTGAGGGGAATAATTTTCTTAAGGACACACTGTGTATTCAGTGCGCCCGGTTTAGTCTTATATTATTTTTCATAGAAAAGCTAAGGACGCCTGGACGAGCGCGGCCGCGCTCAGCACGCGCTAGTCAGGTTTCTCACTGTCCCTGGTAAATTCCACTAGCACGGCCGCATTAGAGCCCGTGCTAGTGAGGTTTCTCACCGTTTCTGTATTTTCAGAAGAAATTTATTGTTTTATATTACAACAATATAGATAAATAACAATCTTAAGGAAATTATATTTTTATTATATTTTGTATTCTGTTTTTGGAGATTAAAAACCTTTGTGTTTTCTACTCCGTCTGAATTTTACTATTCTGATTTGAAGATATAAAAACTTCATCAGAATTTTGAAATTAAGAAAACGATTTGAAGAACATAAAAACTTCATCGTTTTCTGTGAAACAGTATATAAAAACTTCGGTTCTTATTTATTACACATACTATTTATTGTTGATTACAATATTGTTTACTGTTCTGGTTTTGCCATTGATTGAACTCTTCTGTTGTCGACAGTGAGAAATGTCAATTGATAACGGAAATTCTTCTGCGACTGTTGCGGCAACGACGATAGCCTCGTCGAGCCGGACGACTGTTCCATCGGCAGAAAAATCGAGAAAATTTTCTGGAGTCAACTTCAAAGGATGGAAGCAAAGGGTGTTCTTCTGGCTTACCACACTTGGTATGCAGAAATTCACTAGTGAAGAGCCTCCAGTGCCTGCTGCGGACATGCCGGACAATGAAAAGTTCATGATTGTTGAGGCGTGGAAGCAGACAGATTTTCTTTGCAAAGGCTATATTTTAAGTGCTTTAGAGGATAACTTGTACAATGTGTACAGTGCGATAAATACTTTGAAATAATTATGGGACGCACTTGAGAAGAAGTACAAGACAGAAGATGCATGCTTGAAGAAGTTCGTGGTTGCCAAGTTTCTAGACTATAAAATGATAGACAACAAAACTGTGGGAACCCAAGTTCAGGAGCTTCAACTTATTTTTCACGACCTTATTGCTGAAGGTATGGTCGTGAATGAAGCATTTCAAGTGGCTGCAATGATTGAAAAGTTGCCTCCTTCATGGAGAGATTTCAAGAACTATCTTAAGCACAAGCGCAAAGAAATGAAGTTGGAAGATCTTGTGATTCGTCTCAAGATTGAGGAAGACAACAAAATAGCCGAGAAGAAGTCTCGTGGAAATTCAACGATCATGGAAGCTAATAACGTTGACGAAACTGCTCCAAAAAGTAAGAAGAGGAAGAGATCTTCTGGATAGACTAAGGATCAGAACAAAAAGAAATTCAAGGGCAACTGCCACAATTGTGGAAGAGTTGGTCACAAAGCCCCTGATTGTCTCTTCCCGAGAAAGGATAAGAAGAANATTGATTCCGGAGCCACTCGACATGTTTGTGCTATCAAAGAAGCATTTGCGACTTACTCTTCTGCTGGTCCCGAATAAGAGATTTCCATGGGAAATAACTCAACAGCCAAGATTGAAGGTTATGAGAAGATTTTCCTAAAGATGACTTCCGGCAAGGTGTTAACGCTCAACAACGTTCTTCATGTTCCTATTATTAGGAAGAATCTTGTTTCTACTTATTTACTAGTGAAGAATGGATTCAAATGTGTATTTGTTTCTGATAAAGTTGTTGTAAGCAAGAATGAAATGTACGTTGGAAAAGGCTACCTCACGGAGGGCCTTTTCAAACTCAATGTAATGGTTGTTGATACTATGAATAAAATTTCAGCTTCTTCTTATTTGTTGGAGTCAAATGATTTATGGCATATTCGTTTAGGACATGTCAATTATAAAACCTTGCGGAAGTTAATTAATTTAGAAGTATTGCCTAAATTCGAGTGTAATAAATCGAAATGTCAAATATGTGTTGAATCTAAGTTTGTAAAACATCCTTATAAGTCTGTTGAAAGGAATTCAAATCCTTTAGACTTAATTCATACTGACATTTGCGATATGAAGTCGACACCATCTCGAGGTGGGAAAAAGTATTTTATTACTTTTATTGACGATTGCACTCGATATTGTTATGTTTATTTGCTTAATAGTAAGGATGAAGCAATTGAAGCATTTAAGCAATACAAGAATGAAGTAGAGAATCAATTGAATAAAAAGATCAAAATGATTAGAAGTGATAGAGGTGGGGAATATGAATCTCCGTTTGTAGAAATATGGAATTATCCATCAAACTACTGCACCTTACACACCTCAATCCAATGGAATTGCGGAAAGGAAAAATCGGACACTAAAGGAAATGATGAATTCTTTATTAATAAGTTCCGGATTACCGCAGAGTTTGTTAGAAGAAGCTATCCTTACAGCTAACCGAATACTCAACAGAGTACCCCACAACAAAACGCAATCTATTCCATATGAAAAATAGAAAGGTAGATAACCCAACTTGAAATACTTCAAAGTGTGGGGGTGTCTAGCAAAGGTACAAGTTCCTTTACCTAAAAGGGTTAAAATCAGACAAAAAACAGTAGATTGCGTTTTCATTGGATATGCTACAAACAGTTCAGCATGTCGATTTTTGGTCCATAAATATGATGATGTAGAGATTCATGTTAATACGATAATGGAATCAGATAATGCTGAATTCTTTGAAAGCATTTATTCGTATAAAACTGAATGCAAGTCGTTAAGTGAAAGACCTAAACGACCTCGGGAAGAACCAAAGGAAAATACTCCAAGTGTAGAAGATCCAAGGCGTAGCAAACTTCAAAGAACATATACTTACTTTGGACCAAATTTTGTGACATTCTTTCTTGAAAATGATCCTCAAACTTTTAAAGCAGCTATGTCGTCTTCTGATTCAGCATTTTGGAAAGAGGCAGTCAATAGTGAGATTCAATCAATTTTGGATAACCATACATGGGGAATTTGTTGATCTTCCTCCTGGAAATAAGCCTTTAGTTCGAAATGGATCTTTAAACGGAAAATGAAGGTTGATGGCACTATTGACAAATATAAAGCAAGACTTGTTGTAAAAGGTTATAGACAAAAGGAAGGCCTACTTTGACACTTACTCGCCAGTAACGAGGATAACATCTATTAGGATGTTAGTGGCATTAGCGTCCGTGTATGGTATTGAAATCCATCAAATGGATGTTAAAACAACTTTCTTAAATGGAGAATTGGAGGAAGAGATTTACATGGAACAACCTGAGGTTTTTGTGGTTCCTGGTAAAGAAAAGAAAGTGTGCAAACTTGTTAAGTCGCTTTATGGACTTAAACAAGCACCCAAACAATGGCATGCAAAATTTGACCAAACAATGTTGGCAAGTGGTTTTAAAATCAANGATAATGAGCAAAAGTATGGCAGATATAAATGCTACAAAACGCATGTTGGCTAGCAAATTCGACACGAAAGACTTAGGAGTTTCTGATGTGACCTTAGGAATCAGAATTCGCAAAACCCCACACTGTCTAGCATTATCACAGTCTCACTACATTGAAAAAGTACTTGACAAGTTCAAGTATTTGGATTTCAAAATTGCCAAGACTCCAATTGACGTGAGTTATGCACTTCAAAAGAATGAAGGTGAAAGTGACTCACAACTGGACTATGCTAGAGTATTGGGAAGTTTGATGTATATCATGAATTGTACGCGACCAGATATAGCATGTGCTATTAGCAAACTGAGTCGATTTACAAGTAATCCCAATCACATACATTGGATGGCAATGAAACGAGTTTTGGGGTATCTGAAACATACCCAAAACTATGCTTTGCATTATAACAAATATCCCTCCGTGATCGAGGGATATAGTGATGCAAATTGGATCACCGGATCATCTGAAGTTAAATCCACGAGTGGATATGTTTTCACAATTGGGGGTGGAGCAGTGTCTTGGAAATCATCCAAACAAACGTGCATCGCCTGTTCTACAATGGAATCTGAATCCATAGCTTTAGATAAGGCCGGTGAAGAAGATGAATGACTCCGGAATTTCTTGGAAGATATTCTATTTTGGCCCAAACCTTTGGCACCTATTTGTATACATTGTGATAGTCAAGTGGCAATAGGCAGGGCAGGGAGTGTTATGTATAACGAAAAATCTCGTCATATACGGCGGAGACATAATACCGTTAGACAACTACTCTCTAGTGGTGTTATCACAATTGACTACGTAAAGTCAAGAGATAACGTGTCGGATCCACTTACAAAAGGCCTATCTAGAGAGGCAGTTGAAAGATCATCAAAGGGAATGGGGTTAAGGCCTAGGACAAGTCATCATGGCGGTAACTCTACCTAGCAGACTGGAGATCCCAAGAGCTAGGTTCAAAGAGATCAAACAAAGTTATGAATGACGGTTCAACATTGTCAAATAACTCAACCCATTCTCGTGATGAAGACAATGTTCAGAAATAAAGGTAAATCATTAAGGTTTTTTGATGAGTCAATAAATCTTAAAGATTTTTTAATGATTTGCTAAGTCTGGCAGGATATGACCAGATAGTGTCTCTTTAGGATTACACGTTTAGGAATCACTTATGTGAGGGTGAAGTGTAAGCCGCTTCAAGAGGAATGAAAGTAAGGCCCATTCTCTAAGCACTCATGAAACCAGACGGTGTTCATGGCTGAAACGAACACAACCGTGAGAACCATAGATGGTTAAGGATTGATTGTGTGACTTATGTTGTCTAGGTATACAACAAAGCTCGACGGTTCAAAGATATCAAATCTACCGATTGACCGAGTATATCCGATATAAGTTCACTACGGAAAGTTCAAAGGGAAACCTACTTATCCAGATGCAATTAATTCTTGCATGTAAAACACACAC